>JAOTAZ010063402.1:0-17086 GCA_025629785.1 Erythroxylum oxycarpum | reverse complement strand
ATACATTTAATTTCCTTATCCTTTATTAATCTTCAACATATTCATTATGCATACATATATAACCATAACAAATCAATTTAAGTCCTATACTTTAACACAAATATGAAACTAATTAATCAAAATCAACAACAACAAAACTACATTGAATTACCTCATGGAAAACTAACACCAATATTACTTAAATTTCAACAAAAATTCACCAAAAACACCTATAGGCATTTTGTCAAACACATGGCATGCACACTATTTTATCATCCCTAATTCAACAAACATTTCAACATTCTTCCCTTTAATCTACAACAACCACCATACCCATTCAATAACCCTCACAAAGCTAATTTATAATAAAAAACAACAACCAAAATTGTGAATAAATTCATCCACCGAATGTCAACACAGGAGAGGAACAAGTGGGCAAACTACCTTCGGACGTTACAACCGCAGCAGGGGAAGCCGACGAGCTTGGCATTGATGACAATGCCTGGACCAGACGGCGGCGGCGATGGCAGAACACGGTTACGGTAGGGCGAAATCCAACCGAGGGATGAGGGAGAAGCAGACAGAGGCGCGCGAGAGAATGGGAGGGGAAGGGAAATTTGGGGGTTAAATTAAGACACAAAACGGCGTTGTATTGACCAAAATTTTTAAAGCTTCCATACCACTCTCACCGATGGAATATTTATTCCGTCGGAGATTGCAAACGGAATAACTTCTGTTTGTCATATTCGGTCCCTATTTTATGTATTTTCTTGTAGTGATAGAATCGGACACTTCTTCGCTGAGCTTAATTGACAATTCGCTCGATAAAAGGACATTACTGTGATTAATTGATTTTCATAATTTTATCAATATTGTCCTTCTAATCATTTTGCAATTTGTAGCTTACTTATAGACTATAAAACTTATGTTATACGAAAAGGGTGGAAACAAGCCTCTCATAATTGATCCCGACTGAGTTTCCAATGATGCACGGTCAAGCTAATGACCATAAATTAGCACGTTTAATAGTTAGGTTTAAATTGTTATGTAGTTAGATTTGTTTTAAATTTTAGAAATAAGTTCTTAATGATTTGAAATGTTTTGGAGTGCTAACTCTCTTACTCTTTTAAAGCAATTATAATATAGGGCAACAATCTGGGGCGTCAAGCGAATTTGGTCTCCGCCTCTAACACATCACCACCTCAGTCACCTTGATGAGTTTGTGTTCTAACCTTCTCTTTTCATTTTTTTAGTATTTTCTTCATATGTTTTTCGTATATTGTGTTTATTTCCCCTAGTGTGTTTGTGTACCCTTCTAATGTTAAGGACAATGTGTTGTTTAAGTATGAGGAGGGTTATGTGATTTTACCTTGAGTGTGAATTTTGCATATTGTATGATAGTTTGTTTAGGTCTCATGATGTGAACTGTGTCAATGCATCAATGGCTAGGACATAACAGGATAGATTTAGCCTTAAACATATCCTTTTAGGATGCGAAGATTTATTAGCTTGTGAAATTGGTAACCTAAGTTACTTAGAGGTAAATATGCTAGTTAATTAGGATACGATGTTAGTCCATTCACCCTAGGAATCTACCATACTCATTATAATTTTAGGCCAATCAAATAAGTGGCATTATTAGTACATTTTCATGAGAATGATTAGCTAAAGCAATAAGGTAGCCAATTTTTTTTGCTAAAAAAAGTTGTACAAATTTTAACTAAATTAACTATTCCGCTGGCCTTCGAATTATGAATAGAGCTAGTAGCCAGTTGAAAATGTTATGTACCTAAGTAATTGGATCGACACACATCACAAATGTGTGCCTTCACTTAAAAGGACTATAATGACGTTCTAACCTAGCAACTCAATAAAACATGACTTAGTCGAGTAACCGGATCGACATTGATCATAAATGCATGCCTCGTGTAAAAATACTAGGTTCATGTCAATAAAGAAAAATCAACAAAAAATCTTAGCAAAATTGTTGATAGCTTGATTTTTCATGAAAACCTTTTGAGGAATAGCTACCCTTTTGTTTTGACTGGATGATTATCAATATGTATGTGAAAGTGATAGGGATGAATAGACTCAATAATAAAATTTTGATTAGTTTGTACATTTAGTCCAAGGTGCTGCTTTGATGCGAATTTTTCTTGTTAATAAGTTAGAACGATTTGAAGGATTGTGTTTATATTTCAATTTGTTTCATTAAGTTGAAGTCATTATCTCGTTATTGCATATCCATGTTTTGTGTTATCTTGATCTATTTGATTGTTTTTGTTTGCTTGGGGAAAAGCAAATGTTTAAGTGTGAGGATGTGATATGTATAAATTGCATCATGTTTTAGACATAGTTTGATATGTGTTTATCTATTAGTCTGATTATTTAGTATGTGTTTAGGTTAGAATTGTGTTAGTTTATTAATTATTTATGTTTTCAGTGATTTAAGGGTTAGTACAAGCTTTTAAGATTAGATATTATGTTTTGGAGATACCTTGACGCACTTGGTAGTGTTTCGAGGTCAATATCGAAGAGCGAAGGAATTTCGGAAGAGATTTGGGCTAAAACAATGATCCACGATCGTGGCATATTAGGCCACGATCGTGAAAGAAGGCTTAGATGTAGGCCACGATCGTGGCTTGTGTTGGGCAGATACGCATATTTGCGTTAGGCAGACACTTAGACACTTACAAATGTCATATTTTGAGGGATTTTTTGTACCTTTCGGACCTAGGAAAAATCCTAGTTCAACCCTAAACACAAAAGAACTTAAATAATACAAGAAGAGCATATAAAGAGAGCTTTTGGACATTAACCACCTTGAAGAACCCTAGAGGGAATTCATCGAGAGATTGAGAAAGAGAAGAAGGAAGAGAGAAGTGGAGAAGAAGCTGACGCGAAGTACTTCTCGGATCAAGAGGTTTCCCAATGTCGCTGCCTCCCGTCCTCCATTTCGATTGTATTTCCTATTTATTTTCTATTTTTTCATTGTATAGAATTGGATGAACAATTGATGATAGGTTCTAAATGTTGAGGATGTTCTAAACTCACCTTTGGACTTTTATTTTTCATTTATTAAAATCTGATTGTTTTTTTATGTTTATTGGATTTATTGTGATTAAATTCTATGATTGCATAATTTGGTAATATATCGAGAGGGAAAATCAAATGAAAAATTATTAAATTGGGCTAACAAGAGTTAGGTGATTTAATAGAACAATAACTAAATCAAATCAATAAATTGTGAGAAGAGAGATCTTATAGAGGTTTCCGATAGTTTATTAGACAACTTTAGAACTAATTAAGGTATTGGATAGGTTGTTAATTAAGAAATTGCAACTTCCAGAATCTGATTAGGGTTTATGATTTAGGATTAATGGTTATAACTTAAGAGAGAGTAATCAATCCTAGGATCGTCTAGATACAATAATCTAGTAATTCATAATTAGTTAAGCTAGAGTTAAGGATGGGCAAATTCCCTTTCTCTCAATTGATAATTCCATTAGGTTTATTCTTAGGTGTGTGTTGCAATTGTTGAGTTATTAATATTTTCATGATTGATTTTGATTTGATTTGATTTGATTGAATTGAATTCTTATTTTAGTTTCATTATATTTTGAATTTTTGCTATTTATTTTGACTTGAAAATTTAGAATTAGATTATCCCTCCTTGTAGGATCGACACCTTAGATACTACACAAAACGACCCGTACGCTAGATTAGTGAGGTTATTAATTAGAACTTAAATACATCGAAAAACCACGATTAACCATACCAAGTAAAAACTCAAAACTCTCAAGTATAGTAACCGAACTTTCTACTTTACTCTTTGATTTGACATCATCACAAGATCTAGATAATTTCATCAAACCTAATCTTATTCAAGGAGCTTGAAATCTAAAAGCTTTAACACTTTTTATCTGATCCTCCCAATGAGTGATAGACAATGATTTCATGGTTAAGCCTAAAACATTATTAAGTAAAGCCTTCTACCTTTTAGGAGAACATGGAAATAATGCATATATATATTGCACAACTCCAAAAACTGAAACAACTTTATCATAAGAATGTGTCATATCACTAAGAGTAAGATTAAGATTATGATAAGCACATGGCATATATAATGCTCTCATATTTATTTAAAGTAATTGCTTTTAAACCCTTTGATGTTTTCCCTTTATATTAGAACCATTGACATAACCTTGACCCCTTATATTATAAACATTAAGATCAAGAGAACTAAATGCATTCAATAATTCATTGAAAAGTCCCAATCTAGATGTGTTATCTACCTTCAAGAACTCTAAAAAGTACTCCTCTATATTTATTTTCTTATTTGACATATTCACATATCGTACTAACAAACTCATTTATTCTTGATGGGTCAAATCTAGGGTGCAATCAAGAATAATAGAAAAGTATTTCACCTCATTAATGTTCCCTATGGCCTAATAGATAATTAAACTCATATTAAATTTTGTGACTAAGATAACAATGATGAATTTCATGATTTTGAATACATCTAACATGATCTTGAATTATTACATCAAATCTAGCAATCATCTTAATCAATCCTAAAAAATTACCATTACAATCTTTGTAATAGTCGATTTCTAAAACTGTTGAGAGTTAGAGTGTTAGATTACTTAGTCACATGAATTACACCATATTAGAATCAATTTGGTGTACTTATGATATGATTTTATGATTTCATTCACATGCATAATATGATCACACACACACGAATTTTGTTTTAGAAAAATTACACTCAATTGACATATTCCAGCAGTATGAAATTTTTAAAATTGATTATGATATGATCGTGCATTTCTAATGTCTTGTATTTTGATTTACCAATAAAAAGAATTGATGGATTATAGCTAGTAATTTGCAGTTAATTGTTACAACTGGAAGATTGATGGATTAAAATGTACATTTAGACTAGGAAAAATTTCAAGTAGCAAGACAAGTTGACATGTGAACATTTAGGATGACTAAGCCTATAAAATGAGTGATAAATGGCTTAGATAAATAAGTGACAAATGGTAGAAGAACTAAGTGACATTTTGATTGTTTCTTTTCTGCAAGTGCATAGAGTTGTTCTAGCATACACACACTGAATATTCCAAACTTGTCTCCCTTAGGACCAATTCATTCATTATTCAATTAACTCTAGTTAATTGCATGTTATCGACAAAAAATTCTAAACAGTGATTGAAGTTGGTTGAATAGTAATTGTAATTTATAAACAGAAAAACAAAAAAAGAATAATTAAAGCGTTTAAAATTATGGGGAGGGGTTCACCAATTCAAAAGGTTGACTCATACAATATGAAATTGATTAAATTTTAGGTTATGAAAACAGTTACATAACTTTACCCATAACTTTTCTCAAGGCATACAAGAGTATTCAGCTAAAGAAACACCATTTCTCAATGCATGACTCACTGACCAAATCCCTTAAGAACAAGCAACCTTAAGATCTCACCCTAGCTTAGGATATCTCTACCTCTATGTTTAAGGTGTTCATCTTCCTAGAGCATGGACCATATTTCACCCTTCAGTACAACATATGATTCCTAAGATTGCTTCTATGGAGATCAAGCATAGAAACAACAATAAGGTTCAAGGAAAACCAAACATAGCCCAGAAATTTTTATTCAACATTCAACTATCCATATCATGCAAATCACCCTTCAAATGGGCTACATCCCTCACCCTAAATGAGGTTTGGTACCAGAACATTGCAACAAAAATCATACACATAAGGAAACTCAGCATTTAAGAAAGGGTAGAGAGAGAAAGTAGTAGAAACACAAGAGTTGCAGCTCCAAATCCTTAGGGGAATTCCCAAAATTCCCTATTTTCTTCTGATTTTGTGCCTCCCAAATGTTGTAGTCTCGTTTTCAGTGTCCACCCCCCTCTTTAGGTTTAAAACAGTGAGTATTTATAGTCCTCTTGTCCCAAGAAACCTAATTTTTCGAAACAGGGGAAGTGCTAGCTGCCAATGTCCGTTAAGCGGACATACCTTCTCGAGTCTGGAAGGTCTTCTTGCTAGGTGATGTCCATTAAACGGACACGTGTGTCTACTTAGCAGACCTTCTCAAGATTGGAAGGTCTTCTTTCCATGTGATGCCCATTAAACGGATCCAATCCCGCAATTTCACGCCTTTGACCATCCAATTGACATAATTTTTTCTCGGAGTCTTCTCGAAAGTTGTAGAGCTCAGAATTTTCTTTGCAATTGTCCTTGGTGGCTTTGATCCAGCATCCCCAAGGAAAGTTATGCCTCTTTTTCTCAAAATCTACCATTTGTACTTATTAAGCAACACAATCGAAATGTGAGAGAATTAACTGCATAAAACTTCAAATCCACAAAGAAATAAGTCAAATTAAATCCAAATCATCCCAAAATCATCTACAATAAACTTTACTTATCAAATTCCCCACACTTAAAATATTTCTTATCCCCAAGCAATCAACAGAAAGCTACTATCGAAATCTAAACCAAGTTATTGATTTCGCTTTCATAGGTATACGGTGACATTTAGCCTATGCTACGAGCCTTTGAAACACTATGTGTCTATAATGGAGGTGTTATAGTCTCTTGAGGGTTTACTTAAAATGAATGGTACCCACAAACATTTCTTTTTTATCATTTCACACCTAATCATCACCATAGTTCATTCCAATAAGTCGAATGCATTATAAGTGAGAATTGAACTTGGAAATAAGATCACATAATACCTCATAATTTTGATCCCACTTCAGTAACAATGAGATTCCATAATGCTTCAATCAATTAAAATCACGTGCTAAGAATGAAGTCTCCCATGCAATGTTCATGTTAGCATAAAAAGTGTTTAAGGGTTACTCTCAATCATCTTCTCATACATGTTACTTACCATAAGCGTACATTTGATATACTTCTCCACTACTCCTATCTATGGCATGTCCATGAATCAAAAAGTTCTTTAAATCTTAGGTTACAATGAGGCCAAGGGTGAAGTGGGTTATGAATAAAAGGATAGGAATTCAAGTATTCAACAATTAGTAGAGCCGACTTATGGAACTCAACCAACTCTATTGTCACAATTTTTCCCATTCCTTCACCTTGGAGTCTGAATTGTACATGTTTTGCTTATGATAGACTCAATTCCTTTTTCCTTATACCCCTCTTTTTTTTGAAGATACATTTGCTGCTTTTCGCATGCTTCTTGATTTGTTAAACTCAATTACCCCCACACTTCTTCCTTTGTATCCCTATCAAAAGAGGTAGTGAATGCACAACTTTGATAACTCTACTAACCACTGAACAAGGGTATACTTGTTTTTCTTGGTGTAAGGTTCTTTGGAATAGTAGGTTTATAAAGAACATGGCTCAATTACAATCACTAGGCTCAAAGGTGGGTTCACTAGGGGATTGATATACAAGAAGGGTTAGCTATTTGGCTCAAGCTCATTCCTAATGCTTTTTATGATTTCAAAGACCTACCATAGCATGATTATGTAACCTTGAAGAGATGTGATGCAAGTTCTAGAAATGAGCATACATGGAAGAGAAAATCATATAACTCACAAGAAAATAGGATTGAGTGCAATCCTTTAGGCTCAATTTAGCTCACTTGGAACTCATGGAATGAAGGTATAATGACAAATAGACATAAAAGATGTTAAAATTAGACAATTAGACAATGAAAAAATCCCCCACACTTAAAAGTCACATTGTCCTTAATGGCACAAAAATGAACAAGGAAAACAATGTAGTTAATGAAAAGCAAGGCAGAGGTGAGGGAACTCCTTGAAGAGTGTAGTATCCAATAAGTAGTACCCTGAAAAATGCAGAGTACTCATCAAAACACAAAATGGATAATGCAAAAGTAAACAACTGTTAATGGTACAATTTACCACAGACAAACAAAAGTATGGTTTAGATATAACGCAAAATGCAAAATAAAAGAAAGCGCTAAGCCCTAAACTTCAAGGCTCTGGTGGTGGTGGGTGATGGGCCTCCATGAAAGTCTTCATCATGGTTTCCAGTCGCCTCTGTGAAGCTGTGATCTCCACGACTTCTGCTTGAAGACCAAGGATGTTAGTGTCCATTTACCGCCAGTCGGGGACATCGGTAGGAGGTGGAGGTGCTCGTGATCCTTGTGCCGTAAGAGTATCATCGTGGCACCTCCGACGCGGATTGACCCACCCATTAGGGGCATTGTCGTCAAACTCAAACTCCCCCATTTTCTTCGCAGTGATAACATCACCCTCATCGGTAAGAGCTACCACTTCATCCCATTTAATGATCTGCAACTTATGGAACAGCTGACTCAATAGCACCGGGAAGTCGAATGCCTTGGTGTCTACTTTGTGGTGGACCACTTGCCACATGGCAGTCGTCATTAGTTTAGCTGCAGCGATGCCCTGGAATTGGTCGTCATAGAAGAACATCTTATCCAAAATGAATAAGTCTTCATTTATGAGAAACCCTAAATCCCTAGCTTGAGGTATCACATTATGAGCAAGCACATAGGCAATCAACCTCGGGGCTACATCCAGGTGCTTACATTGCACAAAATAGTATTGACCTGATGGGCACCAAACCCTGCGAACCCCAAACCGATCTATAGCGTCCTCCTTGGTCCAAGCTTCATCACAAGAGCAACGGGTCCTCTTATCAAAAGATGGGACATTGCCTCCCATTGGTAGCTCCAGGTGGTTGCAGATCAGCTCCTCAGTAATCACCACCTCTTCTCCATTGACGTACAAAGTAAGCATTGGTGGTTGTTTACCTGTCACCGCACTTAGGTTGGCATAAAATTGCTTGACTACCTCGAGGTAGTAAGTACCCTTGAAGGTCAACAATTTGCCCTAATGGAATTTATCTAAATTTGCCTGCACCCGATGCTTCTCATCAATTAAGTCTGCCACAGATACCTCAATTACGAACTTATTATTTCTCTTCTTATGGTACCAAGCCTCACATTGCTCATTGATGAATATCGGTGGTTCGGGGATCGGTTCCTCCTGGACTAAAATTTTCCCCCTCACTAACCGAGAGGATTGCCCGGCGTTTTTCCTTGCCATTTGCTTAAATTGCGACATGATAGTGTTTTCCTCAATGCAAATTCAGCAAGCTACAATCAACAAATTAGGGCAATCTCAACCCTCCCCCTATAGATTAAACTAATCGTCACTAACAATCAGCACCAATACCAGTTGTTCAGAAATGCCCTAAACACTTCCAATCCAATCATCTCTACCAGCTGATACAATCTCAATCTCCTTCAAATTCATTAATACCATCAACAATTTACTTCAATGTTCAGTACTCATACAATTCAAATCAGCAAGTATTGGGTCAAATAGCCATTCACAAGCAATACAACTTTTAGGCTTCCAAAATTGAAATTCAATCCAAAGGGGAGTCGGTAACCCTAACTTCAATAGAGCACCTTACCTGTCCCAAAATTCATGCAAGAAGGCTCCAAAATGACGCATAGGAGACTTCCCTTACACCATTGTAATGGAAAACTCGATGATAGACCTCCCTCCACGTATGTCTGGAAAACTTTCCTTCAACAGTCGCGCTTTCACACAAGGTGGAGTGATATACCCCGGCAAGTAAGTCGAGTTTGGAGGGAATGAAGATTGGTCAAAGGGAGGAAACACGAAGGACTTTGGTGGTTGAAAACAGGAGAAAGAAAGAGAGGGGGCCGACGGCGCTAGTGGAGCAGATAGGGTATGTGCAAGAAAGAAAGAAGGGAAAGGTTTAAACAAAAATTAAACAATGTCCATTAAACGGACATGTAAGTCTGTTTAACGAACCTTTATGGGTGAAATTGCCCATCTGAAGACCTTATGTCCGTTAAACGGACATGAAAATGGGTCAAAATGTGCATCAAAGGCTATCAATATCCGTTAAACGGACACACGACTATTTTCAAAATTTTTGCCCTCTTTTCTTTCCTTCCTTCATTCCCTTGTAAGACTTCCTAGCATTATATGCATCATGTGTAAGTGCAAAGTTTAGTAGAACACCGATAGATTATAAACAAAAATTGTCACTTACCTTTTTCCATGCTTAATTTGAGTCTCATCTCGAAGTTTTGTAATGTTCTGATTCCACCATTCCTCATACTACTCGAGAATGTCCGTGAAATGCTTCGTAAACTCATCCCTTAACACATAAGAAGAATTAAGCACAACAAATTGAAGAGACCACAAGATGAAAATGAACTCAGCAACAAAACAGAAAAAAGTAACAAAAGAAAAGTTAGAAATATTAGGTTGCCTCCCAATAAGTGCTAAATTTAATGTCCTTAGCTAGACTCAGCCACTTGGTCATCAACCTTGAAATGTGACGGTGAAAATGCATCCCACCGTTTCTCCCTCGAAATAGTGCTTAAGTCTTTGCCCATTAACCACAAAGGGCTCTTGATCATCTCACTTGATTTCCACTGCTCCATGGGGGTATGTCCTTATTATTACGAATGGCCCCGACCATCTTGATCTTAGTTTTCTGGAAAATAGTTTCAGTCAAGAGTTGAACAGCAACACATTTTGGCCGGGTTTGAATTCTCTCCACAGGATACGCTTGTCATGGAAAGCCTTGGTTCTCTCCTTGTAAATCCGAGCATTCTTAAAAACATCAAGACAGAATTCATCCATCTCATTCAGCTCCAGTAACCTTCTCTGCCCTGCTTCCTTAAGATCAAATTTTAGCTTCCGGATTGCCCATAATGCTTTGTGTTCAATTTCAACCGGGAGATGGCAGCATTTCTAAAAAATGAGCCTGTAAGGCGACATCCCTAAGGAAGTTTTATATGTTGTTCTGTAAGCCCATAGAGTATCATCAAGTTTTAATGCCCAGTCCTTTCTTGAGGTATTCACCGTCTTTTCTAGAATTTGCTTGATTTCTCGGTTAGAAACCTCAACTTGCCCGCTGGTTTGAGGGTGGTAGGTAATTCCAAACCTAAAATGACAACCATACTTTGATAATAATGATTTAAATTGGTGATTCTGAAAGTGCACACCATTATCACTTATTATTGCCTTGGGACACCAAACTGTGAGAATATGTGCTTCTTGATAAATTTAACTACGCTGGCCCTAGTATTGTTCGACAATGCTACAGCTTCCACCTACTTAGATACGTAATCCACAACCATGAGGATATATTCATTTCCAAATGACATAGAAAATGGTTCCATAAATTCCAGACCCCACACATCAAAAAGCTCTACCTCTAGAATCCCAGATTAAGGCATCTCATGCTTCCTACTGATATTTCCAGTCCTCTGGCACTTATTGCACGTCATGACGAAAGTCCTAGCATCCTTGAATAGAGACGGTCAATAGAGTCTGGATTGTAAAACCTTTGCGGTTGTTTTGTTAACCCCGTGGTGTCCTCCATACAGGGAGGCATGACAATGATGTAGAACTAATCACATTTCTTCATCAGGTACACACCTCCTGATTACCCCATCGGCACATCTTCGAAATAGCAACGGGTCTTCCCAAAAGGTACAATGTTAGACACCAGGAAATTGACATAATTCGTAAACCAAGGGATGTTATTCTTTACCGACCATAGATTTTCATCAGGAAAGGTATCGTTGATTGGTTCCAACACCTGCTTGCCCTCCTGTTCCAGTTATGATAGATGGTCGGCCACTAAATTCTCTAATCCCTTTTTGTCTCGAATTTCCAAGTCGAATTCCTGCAAAAGTAAAATCCATTTGATTAATCTTGGTTTTGCATCCTTCTTTGTAAGAAGATATTTTATAGTAGAATGATCAATGTAAACAATAACTTTGGAGCCGACTAGGTAAGATCTAAATTTGTCAAAAGCATAAACTACTGCTAGCAATTCTTTCTCGGTTGTTACATAATTAAGTTGAGCATCATTAAGAATCTTGCTAGCATAATAAATGACCTGTAGTTTCTTATTCTGTCGCTGCCCCAAAACAGCCCCAAGTGCAAAATCACTAGCATCGCACATCAATTTGAAAGGGAGGTTCTAATCCGGTGCGGTCATTATAGGAGCTGACATCAATTCCTTCTTCAACCTGTCAAAAGCAAAATGGTATTCATCAGTAAACTCAAAAGGAACATCTTTTGCAAAAGAGCACATAGTGGTTGAGAAATTTTTGAAAAATCCTTAATGAACTGGCGATAGAACCCGGCGTGCCCTAGGAAGCTCCGTATTGCCCTGACTGAAGTGGGAGGTGGCAACTTGTTGATAACTTCAATTTTTGCGGGATCCACTTCAATCCCTTTGTTGGAAATCTTATGGTCGAGGACAATTCCTTCTTGTACCATAAAATGACATTTTACCCAATTGAGCACCAAATTGGTGTCCTCACATCTTTGCAAAACCTACTCTAGATTGAACAGACATGCATAAAAGGATGACCCAAAAACAGAAAAATCGTCCATAAATACCTCAATGATATTTTCCACTATTTCGGAGAATATTGCCATCATGCAACGTTGGAAAGTGGTTGGGGCATTGTATAACCCAAAGGGCATCCTACAATACGCAAATGTACCTTAAGGACATGTGAATGTGGTTTTCTCCCGATCCTCTGGGGTGATCGGGATTTGGTTATAATCTGAATATCCATCTAGAAAACAGTAATATTCATGCCCTGCTAATCTCTCCAACATTTGATCAATAAAGGGAAGAGGGAAGTGATCCTTCCTAGTAGTTGCATTCACCTTCCTATAGTCTATACATACTCTCCATCCTATCACAACCCTAGTATAAATCATTTCATTCCTATCGTTCGAGACAACAGTTATGCCACCCTTCTTAGGCACTACTTGCACTAAACTTATCCAAGGGCTATCAGAAATAGGATAGATAATCCCTGCATCAAGTAATTTAAGTACCTCGGATCGCACAACTTCCTTCATGTTAGGATTGAGCCTCCTTTGACTTTCCACGCTAGGTTTGTGGTTCTCTTCCATTAAGATCCTGTGGACACAAATAGAAGGGCTGATCCCCTTTATGTCAACAATATTCCAGGCAATAGCCAATTTATGTTCACACAATATTTTTAACAACTTCTCCTCTTGAGAGGAGTCCAAAGAAGTAGAAATGATGACTGGATAAGTATTTGCTTCTCCCAAGAATGCATATCTCAAATGAATTGGAAGCTCTTTAAGTTCGAGATTTGAGGGGCTTAGTATGGATGGCAATAGCTTAGGTTTTGGAGGGCCTAATTCTTCAATTTGGGGTCTATACCTAAAACCATTACCCTGCAACCTGTAAGCACATTTCATTAACTCATTATCCAATTCCGTTGGTTCTATTCCTAGGGTTAGGCATGCTTCTAACACATCATCACACAGTAATTGAGGAACAGATTCAGTCATGAGGGTATCAATTACATTAATCCGGTAAGTTGCCTCATCCAGAGAGGGACCCCTCAACACTTTAAAAATATTAAACTCCTATTTCTCATCACCTACTCGTAGGGTTAGCTTACCATCTATGACGTGAATTAAGGATCCGCCTGTGGCTAGGATTGGTCTTCCCAAAATTATGGGAACCTGCATGTCAAACTCCATCTCAAGCATAAAAAAATCAGCATGAATTATAAGCTTACCAACCGTTACCAGTAAGTTCTCAACTATACCAATAGGATATCGAATTGACCTGTTGGCAAGCTGCAACGAAATGGTGGTTGGTTTGAGTTCACCAATTCCCAACCTATTATACAAAGACAAAGGAATGAGATTGAGGCTTGCACTAAGGTCACATAAGCATTGAAAAATATTAGATTCACCAAAATGACAAGGTATAGTGAAACTCCCTGGATCCTTTAACTTAGGAGGTAGTTTATTTTGTAAAATAGAACAACACTCCTAAGTTAGGGCCACTGTAGCAAAGTTGTCAAGCTTCTTTTTGTTAGAGATGATCTCTTTTAAAAACTTGGTACGCAGGCATCTCCGCTAGCGCTTCCGTAAGAGGGATATTGATGTGAATTTTCTTGAACAGGTCGAGAAACTTCTGGAACTTAGACTCGTCATTCCTCTTCCTTACCCTTTGGGGATACTATATGGGGGGTACAAAGGTAAAGGTCCGACCTAGATGGTAGTTCATTCTTTTGAGATGGTCCTTTAGGCTTCTCCCCTTCATCTGTCTTTTCTTCTTTTACCTCCTAAACCTCCTTTGTCTGCTGGACTGCACCTTCTATAATCTTACAGCTTCTTAGGACGACTTCCATGCAATCTTGTTTTGGATTCACGTGAGTGTTAGTAGGCAGCATCCCCTTTCCTCTTTCACTGACTTCCCTTGCCACTTGACTGATTTACACTTCCAATTCCTAATTGCTGCTTGAATTGATTGAATGTTCTGCTCCATTCTATTCATTGGTTGAGAACTGGCTTGGGTGTTCTGATCCATTTTGCCCATCAACTGAGAAAACATGTCCTCAAGTCGATCTACCTTTTTCTTCCATGGCGAAGGAAATTGTTGGGGAGCAGAAGTTGAAGGGGCTGAGTAATGTTGTTTCCCTGGTGTTGGGAACCCTGGTGGCCCTATAGGTTTGGCTGCCCCTTGATTCTTCCAGGAGAAGTTCGGATTATAAGTGTTTGAGAAGGGATCCAGCCTCTGACACTACCTACCATTGTTTACATAGCTTACCTCTTCTTTGTCAAGACTGTCTCAATATTCATACACCCCGCTGCTGAGTGCCCAAACCTCCCACATAAAGTGCGTGGGTCTCTACTAGACTTATTATCATTCAACAGTAAATTCAATTTCTTGTTGATTTTAGCAACTTGATATGCCATGTCCGACTTGGAATCTACTTCATTCAGAGTTACAGCTTTGCTTCTAGTTACCTTGCAATGTGAGTTCTCGGCAACTTTTTTGAAAATATTCCATAATTCTTAAGAACTCAGGTCACTTATGTTTCCCCCAGCATTCAAATGCACTAAGGTTTGATTGTGATCAGTGAGACCATAGTAGAAAAACTGAGTCAATGAATACATGTCGAATCCATGGTGCGGGCATTGGTTGAGGAGATCATTAAACCGTTCCTAAGCTTCATGAAAAGTTTCCCCGTCTTTCTGCGAAAACCAATGTATCATCTTTCGGAGGACAAGAGTTTTATGGGCTGGATACCACTTTGACCGCGCGTCGTAACGCTAATCAAAATTAAAATAACTAGACTACTACTGTAGCAGTGGTGAGTCTAGGTCGATCCCATAGAGAGTGCATGTAAAGTTTAAGAAATGAAATTAACAGGTGTTTACACTAAACGGGAGGGGAGGGGGGTTTGGATTGGATTTTTGGAAAAATAAAATAAAATAAAACTAACTAATAAAAACAAATTAAAGAAAACATGCAGAAAATGAAAAATGTGGGAAATTTGGTAAGGACCCGGTTCTTTGGTTCAATCTCAGCCTATACCCTGACTAAGCATATTTTATTAATTTGTTGTTCTTTAACCTCTCCTAGAAACTATTAATCGTAGGTTAAAAATTAACCTGAGTTTTCTCTTAAGTTTTGTCTAATCAAGATACGATCGTTGATTAAACCTAACCACCTAACAACCTAGGATACGATCTCTAGGTTTAATTAGGCAGTAGCATTACGAATTAGGAAAACCAATTAATCAAGGCAACAACCACATACAATGCGTCATTTAACCTAGGACATGTTATCCCTAATGATTACGAGCCATTAGTCGCTACATATGAATTTCAACATAATAATTACGGATTATATCGAAATTCTAGCAATGAGATTGAAATTAACAATTCAATGAACGCATTAAAATCATCAATCACAATACCCAATAAGTTGATACACAAATAATCGAATAATAACGAAAATCCGATTATCCATTCATAAAGCCCAAATTAGTTAATAAAGGATAACACAATCAATTTCTAATGAGAGAAAGAAACAACAAAATAATTAAAATAATACTTAACCCGGGTCGTCAGCGTCGATATTACCTCCGAACTGATGTTGGGACGTTTAGTTCCTCATGGGTCTTTTCCGATAAATTACTTCAGCTGCCATTCAATGCCCCACCAAAAATCCCTAATTTTTATTCACTACCTAAGCTTTTCACCGTCTAATATGACCTTCACCGTGCTTACGATACTGTGCAGTGATGGGACCATTAAGGGTCACCCATTAACTACCTTAAAACATTCTGCATCCTCCTTAAATCCTTCTGCACCTGATGTTCACGTCTAGAGCTTCACTAACCACAAGCCAAACTAGCGCCTCTCCTGTGCGTGACCAGCGTCTAGCGCTGTGCGCACTTCGTAGCTCTCTTAGCATGCCAGCGCACGCCCTCTCCCTGGTTGAGTTTTTTCTAATTTAATTTGCTTGTGCGATATATATTTCACACCAATTGCTTGTGCCCCTCCTTTATTTTTGTTGTCGCGTCCTTACATTCACTTGTGTCCCTTGCTAATTTAATTGCCGATTTATAGTGTCCAGGGACCATTTAATTGCCACTCTTCTTATTGCACGCTTGTGCGTGTTCTCCACTTGATTTAATTTTTGCCTCTCATTTGGCTCCTGCTTTGCGTCACATTGTCGTCTCCCACTGTGCTTCTCTTGTTTTTTTCCTTGTAGCACTGCACACCTTCCGTTAATTGATTTCTTGCTGCCCTATTATTGTCTTCAAAACGACTCCGTGCTTTGCTCCTGATTTTTTCAATAAAATGCCACCTATTACATTTTGCTGCTCCTTCCCTCGTTTTCTACGCTCCACTTGCGTGATTTCTCCTCCTTTATCGCATTGCTCCTTTATTTCTTTTTTTTCTTACCTTTTGTTATTATTTTTTTCCTCCATAAAAGCAAGCAGGTATTTATCTTTGAAAAACGATCCAAATTTTGTGCTTTTGACTCATTTTAATTTTTTTGCTTCTAAATTTTACCTAAAATAATATATGAATTAAAGTGAGTATCTTAAGTATTTTTATGTCTATAATTGCTAAGTGTAAATGATTAAAAACATCGACAATTAAACACATATCATAGTGTTAATGATTATGTTGTTTTTGTGAATGATTTTGGGTTGGAATGAGCTTAGAAATGAAGTAGGAATGATGGTTTAGGGTTAAGATGAGTT
>JAOTAZ010062721.1:0-17102 GCA_025629785.1 Erythroxylum oxycarpum | reverse complement strand
TTCAGACCAAAACTAAACCAAGACTGAACACTACACCTAACTTCACTCCAGAAATTGAACATCTTAGGGACTGAATTGAAATTCGAATCCTTCATAACACTTGTAGATCCATGTCTCTAGTTTAATTAAAAACAAGAATCATCTCAATCAGAGCTGTACAGATCAAGATATCTCCAAATTACTAAGGCATGTTTCGAAAAATATCCAACTTATACTCTTATACTTGATCCTCTCACTTTGATTCAATCAATATTTTTCAAATAAATCTCAAACAATCATAAATTTGGTATGGAGAGAGAGAGGGATGTCTTAGAAATCCAACACTTTAAAAATCAGGTCAATCGGAAGTCGGACGAAAAAGTTATGACCAAACAAATGGAGAGAGGTCGAAAAAATCAGAGATCGGCCAGAGAATCAGAGATTGGTCGGCCAGAAAATCAGAGATCGGTCGGCCAGAAAATCAAAGGTCGGTCGGCTAGAAAATCAGAGTTCGGTCAACCAGAAAATCAAAGCTCGGTCGACCAGAAAATCAGAGATCGGTGGGCCAGAAAATCATAGGTCGATCGACCACAAAATCAGAGATTGGTCGGCCACAAAATCAGAGATCAGTCGGCCACAAAATCAGAGATCGGTCGGCTACAAAAATCAGAGATTGGTCGGTCAAAAAATTAGAGGTCGGTCGGCCAGAAAATCAGAGATCGGTAATTTTCCAGATCAACATCCTATCTTCCAACTTTCATATATTTTGACCCAGAACTCCAATGTTTACAAACTTAGTACCAATGGAAAGATAAAAGAAAACTCTACAACTTTCATTAAGACCAATTTAGCAAATTCAACCTAAATCAACCTAGAAAAATTGCTCAAAGTTTCAGGTCACAAATCTCGAATTACTGTTCATCCTGCACATATTGCTCACTTTCAAGGCAAAATTCAGAACCCTTCAAGGCAAAATTGGACAGCACTTCCTTCATAAGAATTCTAGTCACACTTCTCTAGTTTAATTCAAGCCAAACCTCATCTCAATTGCATAACCACATAAAAAGTTATGGCAAAAACATTGAAACATATATAAGTCACATTTTTCAGATTTTCAACCAACTTTAAATCCTATGACTTCCATACCAATTCTACACCAATAAGCATCCAATTTTTTCAATAAATCACCCACAATTTAATCAAAATCTTCACTTAAACAATTAGCCATAAAATGGCAGCACACACACACAATTTTCGTACTTTAATTACCACTCATCTAACATCATAAAAACCAATCCAAAACACTTAATTTACCAATCCCATAGTCAACATCATTCATCCTCAATCAATCATAAATCAACCAAGAAAATAACCTACCCATATACACCAAACACAAGTACAAGCAATTAATGTACAAGTCATCACAATAAATGCCTTTAATTACCAATTAGGAACACAAAACATACTTCTCACCTATCAAGCTTTTAATTCTTCAATTCTTCAACTATACACCAAATCCTCTGCTTCACTTCACATACACAACAATCACCATATTAAGGGAGGTAGAAAGTTGAAGCTTGAATATATGAAAAGGAAGCACTTAAAGTAGAAGAGAAGAGTAGCAATTAAGCTAGAACAAGTGGAGAAGACCAACGAAGAAGAAAGTAGGAGGAGGTTTCGGATGAGAAGGAGAAAATCTCTCTAAAAGCACCTTTCACTCTTTCAAACTTAGAAGTGTCGTGTATGGCTTGCCAAGGTTAGGTTAATAATATAAAAAACCAAGTTTAAGACATAAGTAGGCAAGTGACAAGTGTCACTTGCCACTTGTCTTATTTCTAAGCACTCAAAGGTTTCTTTCCACTTACAAAACAATTTCTACTCCAATTTTGTCCCAAAATTCCAACGGCCCAAAGTACTACATCCTAAAATCATGTACCCAATATTTCAGTGCCATTGGACAGTCATTTCTAGTACCAGAAACCAATCCGTCCGCTGCTTGGCGATTTTTTTCCGGCTCGAAAATTTTTCCCAAAATTTTTCAGAAAAATTCCTAAAATTCCCTAAAAATGTAAAACACACAACAATCCACTCCAATTTAATTTTCAAGCACAAAATCATATTTTTCACAATAAACACATTTAGAGACACATATGTCAGGAAATGTCATGAATGCATGTACAGTCATGTGCATATACAAAAATTACAATTTATGTATTTATGGAGGCCATATCATGCATGAACATGCCGAGACAAATTTACACACTCTTAACTTGTCCCAAATGACCAATCGACCCTTCCCATCGGTGATGGGATGTTACAGTCAGGTCGCGTAACTTTCGGGTGAAAATGGGGCGCCATAGCTAAAGGTCACACGGTTCGTGTGATTTTACACAGTTAGACCATGTGACATTTTGAATCTTTTTTTTAACTGAAATAATATAAAAACACAACTTGTAAATAACCTTCAAACTTAAGAAAAAATGTAATGTAACAAAGCTTATTAAATGGTGTGAGCAAACCATGAAAGTAGATCAACATTGGTGGGGTTCAGAAAGTGCCAACATTGTGGTGGCACCTAATGGATGTCTTGCGAAGTAAGGCTTTAGACGCTGTCTATTGACTTTGAAAGCTCTAGAAACTTCATTCCGAACCTCGACTGCGCCAGGGGGAAACACTTGTAGAACTTGAAATGGACCAGACCATCTAGACTTGAGTTTTCCTGGAAAAAGACGAAGGCGAGGGTTAAATAACAAAACGAAATCACCTTTGACAAACCTTTTCTTGGTAATATGTTTGTCATGCCACAGCTTGGTCTTTTCCTTGTAGAGGCGAGAACTCTCGTAAGCTTCCAATCTTAAGATGTCTAGCTCATTCAATTGCATTGCTCTCTGTTCACCAATAGATTTCATCTCAAAGTTGAAAGTTTTGACAGCCCAATAAGCTTTGTGTTCTAACTCTACTAGTAAATGACATGCTTTGCCGAACACAAGCCGATAAGGTATAGTACCCAATGGTGTTTTAAAAGCTGTACGATAAGCCCAAAGAGCATCATCAAGTTTTAAGGACCAATCCTTTCATGACTTATCAACTGTTTTTGCTAAAATACTCTTGATTTCACAATTATAAACTTCAACTTGCCCATTTGTTTGAGGATGATAAGGTGTAGCAATCAGATGAAAAACACCATATTTTTGCAAAAGACTCTCAAGGGGCTTATTACAAAAGTGGGTGCCGTTGTCACTCAGAAGGGCTCTTGGAATTCCGAAACGAGTGAATATCTGTTTCTTTAAGAACTTGATTACAACCTTAGCATCATTCGTGGAAGTTGCAATGACCTCTACCCATTTCGAAGCATAATCCACTGCTATAAGAATGTAAAGATTATTATGGGATTTCAAAAATGGACCCATGAAGTCAATTCCCCAAACATCAAACAATTCAACATCCAATATTCCATTTTGGGCTATTTCAGACCTCCTTGAAATGGTACCCATCTGCTGGCAATTATCACATATAGCTACATACTCCCGTACATCACGAAACAAAGTGGGCCAGAAAAATCTTGCTTGGAGAACTTTGGCAGCTGTCTTATCTGGATCAAAATGACCACCGTAAACTGTCAAATGACAATGATAAAGAACACTCTAGACTTCATCTTCAGGTAAACATCGTCGAAAAATACCGTCTCCACAATATTTGTACAGTAATGGTTCCTCCCACACATAATATTTAGCATCAGAGATGAGTTTCATCTTTTGCTGATAAGTGATATCTGGTGGAAACAATCCACAAACGATATAATTAACTAAATCTGCATACCATGGTGTTACAAGAGATGATATAGCCAGTAGATGTTCCCCCGAAATAGAATCATCAATCTGACAATCGTCATTTGGAACAGTAATTCTAGACAGATGTTTCGCTACCACATTTTCAGTACCAGCTTTATCCTTAATTTCGATGTCGAATTCTTGTAACAATAAAACCCATCAGATAAGACATGGCTTGGAGTCTGTCTTCTTCAACAAATGTTGAATAGCTGCGTGATCTGTAAAGAAAACAACTTTAGAATTAATTAGGTAAGACCTAAACTTTTCAAGAGCAGAAATAATAGCTAACAATTCTTTTTCTGTGGTGGCATAGTTGATTTGGGCTTCATCCAGAGTACGACTAGCGTAGTAGATGGCATAAGGCTTGTTGTCTTTTCTTTGTCCCAAAACAGTTCCCAAAGCGTGATCACTGGCATCACACATCACTTCAAATAGAAGATCCCAATTAAGTGCTTGCATAATTGGGGCTGAGACTAAAGCATCTTTCAACCTATAATAAGCACTCAGACAATCCTCATTAAATTCAAAAGGTACATCTTTGACAAGTAAACGTGTTAAAGGTTTTGCAATTTTAAAGAAATCTTTGATGAATCATCGGTAAAAACCAACGTGCCTAAGAAACCTTCTCACTCCTTTGACAGAAGTAGGTGGGGGCAATTTTTCAATTACTTCCACTTTTGCTCTGTCAACTTCAATACCTTTATTGGAAACTAAATGACCGAGTACAATCCCCTCCTGAACCATAAAATGATACTTTTCCCAATTCAAAACTAAATTAACTTCTTCACATTTAGCCAACACTTTTGACAAATTCTACAAACAATCATCAAATGACAAGCCTTAAACAGAGAAATCATCCATAAACACTTCCATTATGTTTTCAATAAAATTAGAAAATATGGCCATCATACAACGTTGGAAAGTAGCAGGGCATTACAAAGGCTAAGGGGCATTCTCCTATAGGCAAAAGTACCATATGGGCAAGTAAATGTAGTTTTGTCCTGATCTTGTGGGTGAATGGGGATCTGGAAGAAGCTTGAATACCCGTCAAGATAACAAAAATGAGAGTTCCTAGTAAGTCTTTCTAAGATCTGGTCAATGAAGGGAAAGGGAAAATGATCTTTCCTAGTTGCAGAATTCAACTTACGGTAATCGATACACATTCTCCAACCAGTAACAGTCCTAGTCGGAATGAGTTCATTATTTTCATTTGTTACTACCATCATCCCTCCTTTTTTAGGAACTACATGAACTGGACTAACCTACTTACTATCCACGATAGGATAAATTATTCCAGCTTTAAGCAATTTCAAATTTTCCTTTTTGACCACTTCCTGCATACTAGGATTTAATCTCCTTTGATGTTCAATTGTGGGCTTATGGTCATCTTCCATGAAGATTCGATGCACGCACATAGAAGGATGAATTCCTTTAAGATCGTCTAACGAATATCCTATGGCTTTTCTATGTTTTCTTAAAACACTAACAAGTTTTTCAGTATCAACAACATCCAAGTTAGGATTGGGGCTTTTCTATGTAGAATTGGGGCACAACCACAGGATATGTAGAATTGGGGCCTAGAAATTCATACTTTAAATTTGAAAGAAGAGGTTTGAATTCTACCTCAGGTGCTTTCACTTCAGGTTGTTTATCCATTTCTAGAACTTCAAATTGCTCCTTTTTGGCTGTGTAAGTCGTAGGAAGATTTGCTAAAGCTTTAGCAATCATGGCCACTTCTGGAATCTCATCACTTGGTGTCCTATTAGTAATTAAACATTGTTCAAGAAAATTCGTTGAATGTTGGTTAGACAAATGAGTATTTACAATAAAATCAATTATGTCAATTCTACAGCAATCATAAGACAAGCTTGGAAATTTAGTAGCTTTTGAAAGATCAAATTGAACACAATCCTCACCAATTTCAAAGGATAATTTGCCATTTTTCACATCTATTTGAGATCCTGCGGTAGCCAGAAATGGCATTACAAGTATGATTGGGGTGCAGGTGTCTTCTTCCATTTCCAAAATAACAAAATCAATAGGCACATATAAATTACCTACTTTAATAGGCAAATCCTCCAACACACTGACAAAATATTTAACAGATCGATTAGCTAATTGCAAGGCAACAGTAGTTGGTGTCAACTCCCCTAAATCAAGCTTTTGACACAAAGATAATGGCATTAAACTCACACTTGACCCTAAATCACACAAAGCACATTCAATTGTAACTTTACCAATTTGGCAAGGAATTGAAAAACTACCAGGATCTTTGAGTTTTGGAGGAAGTTTGTTTTGAATGGCAGCACTACATTCAACAGTCAAGGCTACAGTTTCATGCTCTTCTAACTTTCTTTTATTAGATAAGATTTCTTTGAGAAACTTAGCATAAGAAGGCATTTGAGAAAGTGCATCAGTGAAAGGAATATTGATGTACAACTTTCTAAACACTTCTAAGAATTTCCCAAATTGAGCATCTAGCTTGGCTTTGGCCATTCTATAAGGAAAAGGAATTGGCGGAGTGTATGGTTTTGGAGGTGGTGGACTAGGTTCCTCATAAATATCATCATCCTCACTTTTATTATCTTTCCCAACTTCTATCCTTTTTCCCTTGTCCTGAGTTTCAACTATCCTCTCTGTTGCTACCTCATTCCTAGGATCATAGGGTCCTGCTAATTGTTTTCCAGTTCGCAATGTCATAGCTTTACAATGCTCCCTAAGATTTATTTCAGGTTGACTAGGTAATTTACCTGGTGGTAGAGGCGATGAACTAGTCTGATTTGCTATTTGATTCTCAAGCAACTTATTATGAGCAGCTAATAAGTCTACCTTAAAGGTCAATTGCTTGATAGTTTCATCTTGTTGTCTTTGGGCTAGTAACATGGATTCCATCATACTTTCTAGGTTTGATTTTGGAGGTCCCGAAGAATTGGGTGGTCTTTGAAATCCAGGTGGTTGCCTAACATTTGGTTGAAATGGGAGATTTTGGTTATTCCTCCAGGAGAAATTTAGATTATTCCTCCAACCTGGGTTATAAGTGTTTGGATGCGGGTCAAATTGAGGTCTTTGGTGAAGTTGTTTATGACATGAACTTGATCACTACTTTGATCTTGGGCAAAAGGATTACCAGTTTGACAATTAACAGATAAATGATCAACAAAACCATAGATTTCATAGGCAGAGGCAAAACTACTAGCATTCACAGAATTAACATTTAAATGAACTATCCTGTGAGTCATGGCATCAACTTTAGCAGAAAGTATTGTGAGTGCATCAACATCATACTTTCCTAGGGTGCGTTTTGCTGCTCCTCGTTCATTGGACCATTGGTAATGATTGAGAGCCATTTCTTCAATGAGGTTGTATGCATCAGCATATGTTTTATTTAGAATTGCTCCTCCGGCTGCAGCATCGATTAAGGTCCTCATTGATTGGAGTAATCCATTGTAGAAGTTGTGAAGTACCATCCAAGATGTTAGGCCATGGTGTGGACACAACCGAAGTAAATCTTTATAACGCTCCCATGCCTCATATAGTGTTTCATCATCTTTCTGCGTGAATGTTGAAATTTGATTCCTGAGATTCCCCGTTTTGCTTGGAGGAAAATACTTGGCTAAAAATGTATTTGAGAGATGATCCCAAGTAGTGATTGAGCTTGCTGGGAGTGAATGAAGCCATGCTCTTGCCTTATCCCTTAAAGAGAATGGAAAAAGGTGGAGTCGAATAGCATCAGAAGTGACTCCATTCATTTTCAAAGTGTCGCAAACTTCAAGGAAAACTGTTAAATGCATATTTAGGTCTTCGACAGGTGAACCTCCAAACTGCAACTGCTGAACCATAGAAATAAGAGCTGGTTTCAACTCAAAATTATTTGCTTCCACAGTTGGATTCCAAATCTCCGAAGTGTTTTCTTGAACTCTTGGCTCTACATAATCACAAAACCTGGGTCCTACTCCTTCTGCCATTGTATTACTACTGCTGGCAGTTGTCACCTTATTTTCAAACCTTTGTTTCTTCCTTCTATGATACGTTCTCTCGATCTCAGGATCAAATGGAGCTGTGAAAGTAAATTGCATATAAATTGTGATTCACCACTGTATGAACAATACAAAAATTAGTGAATAACCTTATAGTTGAAACAAATACCAATAATAATCCTATAACTAAAATGGAAATAAGAAAAGCTTAGTCAATTTTGTTCAGAAAAATTCAATACTTGACACAAGTCTCCGACAATAGCGCCAAAAACTTGATAGGTACTACAAGTGCACAAGTGTAGTTACAGTAGTCAAGTGTCAATCCACAAGGACTAGGTCAAATTACTAAATTTATACCTCCTAAATTTGCTAAGCAATCAAATATGAAAGTTTGGTTGTTAAAGAAATTTCAATACACCATTAGCAGAATTTGAACTAATATTCTAGGAGTTCATTTCAACAAAGAGATCATGTAACCCTTATGAAATAAATCACTGATCCAGTACATTAACTCAGTATTTTCAATTAATCCTTTCAAAGTAATCGTGTTTATTTCAATTTTTAAACTAGTTTCCTAGGCCAAAAAACAAATTCAACCCAATGATAGAAAGGTTGATTTAGTGGAATTGACACCAACTACTATCGCCTTGCAATTAGCAAATCGATTTGTTAAATATTCTGTTGGTGTCTTGGAGGACGTGCCTATTAAAGTAGGTAATTTATATGTGTCTATTGATTTTGTTATTTTGGAAATGGAAGAAGACACCTGCACCCCAATCATACTTAGAAGGCCATTTTGGCTACCGCAGGATGTCAAATAGATGTGAAAAATGGTAAACTATCCTTTGAGATTGGTAAGTATTGCGTTCAATTTGATCTTTCAAAAGCTACTAAATTTCCAAGCTTGTATGGTGATTGTTGTAGAATTGACATCACTGATTCTATTGTAAATACTTATTTGTCTAACCAACATTCAATGGATTTTATTAAGCAATGTTTAATTACTAATGGAACACCAAGTGATGAGATTTTAGAAGTGGCCATGATTGCTAAAGGTTTATCAAATCTTCCTCCGACTTACACGGCTAAAGAGGAGCTATTTGAAGTTCTAGAAATGGATCATCAATCTAAAGTGAAAGCACCTGAGGTAGAACTCAAACCTCTTCCTTCCAATTTAAGGTATGAATTTCTGGGCCCAAATTCTACGTATCTTGTGCTTGTGAATGCTAACTTGGATGCTGTTGATTCTGGAAAACTCGTTAATGTTTTAAGAAAGCATAGAAAGGGCATAGGATATTCTTTATATGATCTTAAAGGAATTCATCCTTCTGTATGCATGCATCGAATCTTAATGGAAGACGACCATATGCCCACAACTAAACATCACAGGTGATTAAATCCTAGTATGTAAGAAGTGGTCAAAAAGAAAATTTTGAAATTGATTAAAGCTAGAATAATTTATCCTATCTCGGATAGTAAGTGGGTTAGTCTAGTTCATATAGTTCCTAAAAAAGGAGGGATGACAGTAGTAACAAATGAAAAGAATGAACTCATTCCAACTAGGACTGTTACTAGTGGAGAATGTGTATCGATTACTGTAAGTTGAATTCTGCAACTAGGAAATATCACTTTCCCCTTCCCTTCATTGACCAGATGTTAGAAAGACTTGCTAGGAATTCTCATTTTTGTTATCTTGACGGGTATTCGGGTTTCTTCCAGATTCCCATTGACCCACAAGATTAGGGCAAAACCACTTTTACCTGCCCATACGGTACCTTTGCCTATAGGAGAATGCCTTTGGTCTTTGTAATTCCCCTGCTACTTTCCAACATTATATGATGGCCATATTATCTTATTTCATCGAAAACATAATGGAAGTGTTTATGGACAATTTCTCTGTTTATGGTTTGTCATTTGATGATTGTTTGAAAAATTTGTCAAAAGTATTGGAAAAATGTGAAGAAGCTAATTTAGTTTTAAATTAGGAGAAATGCCATTTTATGGTTCAAGAGGGGATTGTACTCAGTCATATGGTTTCCAATAAAGGTATTGAAGTTGACAAAGCAAAAGTGGAAGTAATTCAAAAATTGACCCCACCTATTTCCGTCAAAGGTGTGAGAAGTTTGCTTGGATATGTTAGTTTTTACTGACAGTTCATCAAAGATTTTTCTAAAATAGCAAAACCTTTAACATTTTTACTAGTCAAGGATGTACCTTTTAAATTTAATGAGGATTGTCTGAGTGCTTATTACAGGTTGAAAGATGCTTTAGTTTCAGCTCCAACTATTTAAGCACCTAATTGGAATCTTCCATTTGAAGTGATGTGTGATGCCAATGATCACGCTTTGGGAGCTGTTTTGGGACAAAGAAAAGACAACAAGCCTTATGCCATCTACTATGCTAGTCGTACTCTGGATGAGGCCCAAATCAACTATGCCACCATAGAAAAAGAATTTTTAGCTGTTATTTTCACTCTTAAAAAGTTTAGGTCTTACCTAATTAATTCTAAATTTGTTGTCTTTATAGATCACGCAACTATTCGGCATTTGTTGAAAAAGAAAGACTCCAAGTCACTTCTTATCCGATCGATTTTATTATTACAAAATTTTGACATCAAAATTAAGGATAAAGTTGGTACTGAAAATATGGTAGTTGATCAATTGTCTAGAATTACTGTTCCAAATGAAGACTGTCCGATTGATGATTCTATTCCGGGAGAACAACTATTGGCTATATCATCTCTTGTAACACCATGGTATGCAGATTTGGTTAATTACATTATTTGTGGACTATTCCCACCAGATATCACTTATCAGCAGAAGAAGAAACTCGTCTCTGATGCTAAAAATTATGTGTGGGGAGAACCATTACTGTACAAATATTGTGGAGATGGTATTTTTTGACGATGCTTGCCTGAAGATGAAGTCCAAAGTGTTCTTTATCATTGCCATTCGACAGTTTACGGTGGTCATTTCGGTCCAGATAAGACAGCTGCCAAATTTCTCCAAGCAGGATTTTTCTGGCCCACTTTGTTTCGTGACGTACGGGAGTATGTAGCTACATGTGATAATTGCCAACAGATGGGTACCATATCAAAGAGGTCTAAAATGCCCCAAACTGGAATATTGGAGGTTGAATTGTTTGATGTTTGTGGAATTGATTTCATGGGTCCGTTTCTTAAATCCCATAACAATCTTTACATTCTCGTAGCAGTGGATTATGTTTCAAAATGGGTAGAGGTCGTTGCTACTTCCATGAATGATGTTAATGTTGTAATCAAGTTCTTGAAGAAACATATATTCATTCGTTTCGGAATTCCAAGAGCCCTTTTGAGTGACAACGGTACCCACTTTTGTAATAAGCCCCTCGAGAGTCTTCTGCAGAAATATGGTGTTTTTCATAGGATTGCTACACCTTATCATCCTCAAACAAGTGGGCAGGTTGAAGTATCTAATCACAAAATCAAGAGAATTTTAGCAAAAACAGTTAATAAGTCATGGAAGGATTGGTCCTTAAAAATTGATGATGCTATTTGGGCCTACTGTATAGCTTTTAAAACACCATTGGGTACCATACCATATCGACATGTATTCGACAAAGCATGTGATTTACCAGTAGAGTTAGAACACAAAGCCTATTAGGCTGTTAAAACTTTCAACTTTGACATGAAAGCTGCTGGCGAACAGAGAGCAATGCAATTGAATGAGTTGGACTTCTTAAGATTAGAAGCTTATGAGAGTTCTCGTTTATACAAGGAAAAGATCAAGCTATGGCATGACAAACATATTACCAAGAAAAGGTTTGAAGAGGGTGATTTCGTTTTGTTATTTAACCCTCACCTTCGTCTTTTTCCAGGAAAACTCAAGTCTAAATGATCTGGTACATTTCGAGTTTTACAAGTGTTTCCACATGGCACGGTCAAAGTTTGGAGTGAAGTTTCTGGAGCTTTTAAAGTCAATGGACAATGTTAGAAGTCCTAGTTTGCAGGACATCCATTAGGTGCCACAATAACGTTAGCACTTTCTGAACCACAACAACGCTGATCTACTTTCCTGGTTTGTTCACACCATTTAATGAGCTTTGTTAATATACATTTTTTCTTAAGTTTATAGGTTACTTACAAGTTTTACAAATTTTTACGTAATTAAAAAATAAAAAATAAAAAAGGGGTTCAGTGACTCACACGGTCTCACCTTGTAAAATTACACGGGCCGTGTGACCTTTAACTCTGGCACTTGACTTTCACCTGAAGGTTACACGACCTAACTGTGTGAAATCACACAGGCTGTGTACTTCCACTCTTAAACTCGATTTTCACCCAAAAGTCACACGGTTAAACCGTGTAAAATTACACGAATCATGTGACTCTCTACCATCCTGCCACTTTTCACCCGAAAGTTACACGGTTAGACCGTGTCCCATTACACCGACCATGTAACTCTCCTCCATTCTTGTCTGAAGTTCACACAGCCGGGCCGTGTGAAATCACACAGGTTGTGTGAATCGATTATGTTTCCTTAAACTCTTTCTTTCTTCTCTTTAATTCTATCACTTTGTTTTTCCCTCTTCCGACTCTCCATTTCTAAACCCTGGAAATCCCCTTCTTCCTCCCTTACTTCATCATCATCTGAAATCTTTCACTCTAATCATCTATTCGTCTCCCTTTTTCCAATCTCTCCTCTTTTAACCTTCTTTGTCTCCTCAACTCCATCGTCAATGGGTCCAAAGACGAGTCATTTAGCACTTGGCGCTTCAAGCTCCACCCACGCACCACCATCTCGCCCACCACCTCAACTAGGTAATTCCAATCCTTTCAGCTTGACTGATAGTTATGAATGTGCTTGTTATGCCAAATTAAAATCACGACCACTCATTTCTACTCGTTATTGTGATAAGGATACATTGAATGACTTAGATTTACTAGTTGATGTTTATAGATTGTTTGAATCTATTGGACTGCAAAATTTTATGGATGTAAGATGCTCCACATATTCAAACCTAACACTAGAATTTTTTAGCACCATTTTTGTTGAAGTTACCCGTGGGCAGGATTGTTAAGTAGGCAAAATTTCTTTACAACTTTTTGGCAACCAACACACCTTGACATTAGATGAATTTAATGCCATTTACTCTCTGCCTACCAGTTTAGATATGGGTCATCGTAGGGTTCCCTTTTGTTTTAAATGTGGTGATTTTATATCAAATTGCTAATGGCCCACATTATAACCCAAGCTCCTTGAAGGCCACCAGCATTAAAAATCCCTACTTTTGTTATGTTCATCGCATTCTATCTAGTGGTATTTTTGCTAGGGGAGATAGCATGAATGTTGTTCAATCCCCTAAATTGTACTTCTTATTTGCTATGCATATTGGTGAGTCTGTTAATGTCAGTTCTTTCCTAGAGTCCCAATTTCTACGTGTCACTCTTCAACCTACCGGAGAAATTTCTATCGAGGGTTTAATTACGCCAATTGCTTTAACTTGTGGCTTTAATCCCCTTGCCAATTCTGTTTTTCTTGTTCAAGGTTCTGAGGACCTTGATTACCTAGCTTTAGAAGCCATACATATGTGTCGGTCAGTATGAGGACACCGTTGTTAGGTTTACCCCAATAATGTTAAATTTTGTTTGCCATTTCCATCCCGTACCACTCTTCGTGACCCATCTAACATTGGTTGGATGCCTTTATTTGACCACACCGTTCCTGAACCACTAGATTCTTATCCCCCTCCTCCACCTCATCCGACTTCTATGCCTTCGACTTCTTACCAACCCAACCCTTCCGTTTTTGAACTTCGCACTCTGCACCAAATGCTCACATCTATCCAAATCGAACAAACAGCTCTTCATGCCCTATTTATGGATCAAAACCACTACCTCCATCATTTCAAGGATACTTTTTCCACTTAGACTACCTTGCAGCGATTGGTTGAATCCCATAATGCATCCATTCAGGAAATGACAACCGCAATCAACTTTTGGCGTCAGTTGTCTTCCTCTCCAGGTAATCCTCCGCCTCCCCCATAAATATAGCATATATATTTAACCATCAAAGCATAACAATAAATTATGCACCATTCTTGTCAATTAAAAGATGCAATGCGCAAACAAATGGCTCTAAGGTTTCATGGAACGAAATAGAGAAACTAGAGTTTGCACTATAAACAAAATGAGTTCTTTTTCTTCGGATCTCATATGCCACAACCAGGCAGCCGGGAGAAGGCTCTTATCAATGTGCACTTGACGAATGAAATGGTTCCACTCTTGCCCAAACAAAAGCACATATTATTGCTCAAATCAGTTCATCATACTTTTTCTTTTTTTCGAATATACAAAATGCCATGACATTTTGTTGGATCAAAAAAGAAAACATGCAATATTTAGTTAAACAGTGGATTTCAAAAACTTTTTTAGAAATCATAACGCAACAAAAGCATGATAACCAAATCAACATGTCAATCCATACATGATACGGTATATGGATAATAGTTAACATAAGAAGAAGATAGTGAAATATTACTAACTCCTTCACTACAGCTTTAACTCCTTGTTATGCTATCCTCTCCTTCTTTTTGAATCCAATCCTAGCTTTAGCCTTGCTTTTGAATACTTTTCTTTGTCAATCTATCTTCTCCTTATTGTTCTATCCTCAACCAATTTGATTTACCTCTTGTTCTTCTAGGATAACTTGGTTAACAAAATCCTTTGGTGTGAAAGGAGAAGAAAATTTTGGAGGAGAATTTTCTTAGAAGAAAGAAGACAAAAAATGAGACACTCTCATGCAATTTTCAAAATTCTTCATACAAGATAGGAGAGAGAGTTGTAAAAATGTAAGAACCAGTTGGCCACTGAAAAAAAAATTATTATAAGGATGATTAGATTAATTTTGGGGTCTTGCTAGATTATTTATGTTGGAATTAATTAGCATGATAATATGGGTAAGATTATATGACTTCGGCTAAGGACTTTGAACTATTAAAGTAGTGGGAGAGTGTAGGGCCAAATTTCACAAGTCTTTTAAGTTTAAAAACTATAAGGCATTAAAGGAAGCGCAAGGTGGACTTTTCTCAATCATTAATGGTAAAGTAGGGAAAAAGAAGTGTTGTCTTCTTCCTAAAGAGGAGGAGAAACGAAATTGGGAAAGGAAGAAGTGAAATAACAAAAATCAAAGAGAGAAAGAAGTGAGGTTTCGGAGGTGGAGAGGGAAAAAGAGAGTGAAGCTAAGGTTCCATCTTTTCCAAGCCTTCTAGACAGATTGGGGTGTGGTACAAGAAGGGAAAAAGGTAGAGGAAGATAAGACCTTTCTTTTGAACCAAGCATTTCTTCATTTGGTGGAGATTTAAGGTAAGAGCATTTTAAGGCATTAGATTTTTTTAAAGGTTTTGGTTTCAAGAGCTTAGTAAATGCATGGGTTTAAGTGTTCTAAGATCAATTTGTACATTAGCTTCTTTAGGTTCTCTTTTGGAAATTCCTATTGATTTTAGGAATTGTATTTGTGTTAAAAAGGGGATCAAGAAGGACAAGAAGATCATGAGGAGAGGCATTTTTTAATAAACCATATTCAAGAAATTCAAGGTGGGTTACATTTTTATGATTTAGTAATAAGCCATTCATGTCTCTTTCAAGAAGTGGAAATAAATGAGTTTCAACTACTTTTAGCTGTGCATGTATTGTTCTTGAGTGTTTTGAAAATGTGCTGCATATTTGTGTATTATGAAAATGATTTTAAGAAGGTATCAAGCCTAAGAAAACAAGTTTCCGAAATACGCCTTTATGGGCATTATGTTTTACAAGTCATGAAATACATGTTATGTGGGTTTGTGATGGTCCCCTAAGTTAAGTCAAGTGCACTTTGATAAAAATGCTTCTCCCGCCTGCCCGCTAGTGGCATGGAGCTTCTTCATAGACTCCCATAAGTTCATGGCTACACAAGACCATTATGTGAAAATACGTAGTACATTCTATTTTGGATCCACCCGAACCAAATTTGATGTGCCTATGTGTTCGTGATATGTTAAAAATAGTGATGTACACATGTTATGCATTCATCTGAGTTTTATATTGAAAATGATTATTGCAATGATTTTGTTTGTTACCAATCGTAAAATTGTTACCCACGAGCTTTAAGCTCACCCCTACTTTCCTCCTCATAAGCAGGTGATGAGCAAGAGATTTGAGTAATCAAGGGCTAAGGCATCACTTCACTTTTGAAATAATGTTATATTTTAAGCTAATCTTGTAAACCAAGGCTTTAGTTGCATTTTGAGCAATTTATTGTTCATATATCTTTTGTATTTTGGGATTTCTTTTGAAACATTGATGTATTGGGGGCTTGAAATGCCCACTAAAGCTTTGTAAAACTAAGATCTTTTGATGTTAATGGTTTATGTTTTTGTTTTCACCAATGTTTCTCAAGGTTGCATAAGGGGAAAATTTGTATACTGACTTCAGGGTAATATCTGGGTTGATCTAGGCTGATTTAGGCAAAGTTATCTTCTAGAAAGTTGTAGGTCTTTCTTTTATCTTTCCAACGGTATATAGCATGAAATTTTTGGACATCTAAATCAAAAGTTATGGTCCTTATGAGTGGAGATATTCTAGAGAGTGTAGAAAGTGATTTAGAACTTTTAGGGGATGTGAGGAAGACCCAGTTGGACTATTTGTATGGTGACCTTCTACACCTTCTTAGTTTGCTTCAGTCTTAGTTTGCTTCAGTTTTAGTTTTAGTTCAGTCTTAGTTTTGCTTCAGTCTTAGTTTGATTTTCTGCATTGTCTTAGTTTGACTTCTGTATCATCTTAGTTTGCCTTTCTGCATCGTCTTAGTTTGTCTTTCTGCATCGTCTTAGTTTGACTCTTGTATCTTCTTAGTTTGGCCTCTGCATCGTCTTAGTTTATTGTCTTAATTTGACCTCTGCATCGTCTTAGTTTAACTTCTACATCGTCTTAGTTTGACCTGTTTGGCCCTGAATTTTTTTTATTCATTGATTTTATTTATTTATTCATTTACTTTATTTATTCTTTATTTTGTTTTAATTGTTTTATTATTTTTGTTTGATAGTTGAGTCTTGAAATTAGCAAGTATGAATGGGAATTAGAATTTTGAAATTAGAATGAAGGGTTAGGATTAAGTTAGATAATTTGTAGTAGGCTTGTAAGTGTAGAGCCATATGAGACAAAATAAGGGCAAAATGGGAAAGTCTTTGTTAGTGAAGGGCATTTTCGGAAGGAATAGGCATTAGGGGTTAATGAATTAAAAGAAGAAGAAGCTAGTTGTCGTAGAAACCAAAGGGAAAGAAGACAAAAACGTGAGCTAAGGAG
>JAOTAZ010061972.1:0-27498 GCA_025629785.1 Erythroxylum oxycarpum | reverse complement strand
GACTGCACCGAACCTACCTGATTCTCCCTTCTTGTTCAACAACATCCCTTCACTGGCCTCTCCTGGCTCTTCCAACAACATCACTTTAATCAAAAGATAGACGCTCAAAACCGACAGACAAGGACTTCGATGGGCTATACTATTTACTCGGGACCGGGGCTGCTCTATATGTCCTGTAGCATCCCTAGGACCTGTTGAATTCGACCTACTTTCTATTGCTTTCTATAGGGCAGATTTCTTCGTTACGTCACGGTGCCGATCAAGAAATGAGAAAGTTCATGCCTGCCATTGCCTGTCTCAGCCGACCCTTAGCTTGACTTCCTTGATTGCCTCCCGAAAAAGAGAATAATATGGGGTATGGGGTTACCAACGTTCACTCTAATCTTTCTTCTTACTGGAACAATATGGCCGTTCCTCGATTCGCCACAATAGAAAGAGAGCTATTCCACAACGGCACTTGTGCGATATGACCCGGAATAAGATGAAATACGATCCCAACGATTGGTACCCGAACTAGCCACTAGGTCTGACGGAGCATCTTTTCATAATTGCCGAGATGCTCCAAGCTTCTGGGCCTCGAAGAGCACACAAAGAATAGACTTGCGGTGACTCGAGTGAAGGGCGTCTACCACGTCTCGGCGTTCAAAGAGCTTTCGCTTTATTCGCTCCTTTCTTAGGAGTGGGGAAACTGAACATCAATCAAATAAGTAGGTTTCTTTCTTTCAGAGGAAGCTCTGTCTTTTCTTATTGAATTTCTCCTTGAATGGAATCTGCAGCCTGAACTGCCAACCTTTCCTCTTTCTTTTAGAATAATGTGAACCTATCTAATCAATCTTAGGTCCATGTTAATCCGAATTAGTGAAATGAAGGATGATTCTTTGAGGAGGCAGAACTTTCCAACTCATAGACAGAATATACCGGAGTAGTGGATGGCTTAAGCATAAGCATTTCACCTCGGTTGTGCCTTTCTGGGCCCTGTCAGTCGTATGTAAAGAAGGCATAACAGCGAAGCGGTCTCAGGACAGCCTTAGGCTGGCTGCTTACTCACTCCAAAATAAGCCTACCTGACTGCGGCCTAGGCTTTTCGACGATCCCCAAGCAGTTACTGAATGGGCGAGAAAGATGAGGGAGGCCTAACCTTCGTGACTATCTCCTTCACCTGAACCGCTACTGTACACCGCCCCTTAAAACAAGAAAAGAAGAAGAGGAGTGCGGCTTCTAGTATTCACGTTAGGAAAGGTGGGGTTTAGGCCGGACAAAGACATAGAGTGAAACCGTGCAATTCGTCATTGATTCGTTAGGCCGAGTGAAAACCGTAAGGTGCTGGGGGCGTACCAGTCTGGCGTCTGTCTTTGTGGCACGAAAGGGGGAGCGCGAATACACTCGTAGAAAAGTGAAATGCCATATATTCATGAGTTCACGAGGTAGTTGTAGAACCGGTGAGTGAACAAAGTGAACGATGGGCGAGCGGCACCACAGAAAGGGTTGAGTTTGAGAGGGGGGTCGTCTGCCGGCTTGCTGGCTAGAAAGTGCAATCAAGGGTTCGCTCCCTAAACTCTGTGGCTACAAGGCATCAATTCATTAGCTACAAGGGCTCAGCTCAATCAAGTGCCTCAGTTTTTAGCTGCGTGGCTCAACTCTTTCATCGTAGAATGATGTTCGAAATCGATGCTAGATGAAGAATTGAGGGAGTCCTATTTTGATTGCTGATTAGAGAGCTCGGGGCCGAGTCATTTGAGAGTATATCGTATAGTCGTCTCCATCTATAGTGAGTGCTAGACCTCTCATCCAAAGAGCTAGCCATCCTATCCCGGATTTACAATACCCACAATGACTATGTGAGGGAGCTGACTCTATGGAAAGGGCTATTCATCGCAAAGGGTTGTTGGCTTATCAAATTCATAACAATGGATAGCTTTCGAACCTCCCTCACTGTAGTCAAGATACCCTGAGCCTTCCAAGAAGGCCTCCACGAGACACCTTTAAACAAGGGGATGGATCTCACACTAGGAACATAACGAAGGAGTAAGGGTTTAACCTCATCCTTCATTAGTCCTGACACATAGACAAGACTATCCTCGCAAGAGGGCGGATCGGTTATAGAGCTTAGGACCTTTGGACTAATAGTCTTCCAGGCCTCTATGACTCTACCAATCGACATCCAAGAGAGATATAGTTTAACTAAAGTGTCAGCACGGTCATCCTTCTTATACATAGCTATCCGATGGAAGCTAGGTATAATACGTGGATAACCGGACCTAGTAAGTGAGACAGGGTAAGGAAGAGGTCCTTTAAAGGGATCCAAGGCATATGCCTTCTGTAAAGAAGACGTACACTGCTTCAAATACAAAGCAGTGGACAGCATGCCTGACTTCCTTACTAATCTGTAGACATCCTTAGCAAATAGGTAACAACCTATTGAGGTTTCTTTGGTAAGACCATCACAGACCACCAAGGTTGCCTTATTATAGTAGTTTAAGGTTTTTCTTCAAATCCCTACGTATTAACTTCGAGTCTCTTTAAGGCCCGAGCATATACGTAATTCGTAGGATCCTGCAACTCGGTTAGCAGCCGAGCGAGATCCTCTCGAGTCACTATATAAAATCTTTGCCCCTTCTCTCTAAAGCCAGCTTTTGGCTACGTCTAGCCAGGTCTCTCGCTCACGATGAAAGCAAGGTAGTCTTTTTTTTAGCCCATATATATGGGATGGTTTATTGGTAAGTGTGTTCCATATTCCAGTGTAGGAATATTACATACGTGGGAATCATTTCTGAGAAAAATCGCTAAGGATATTTGAGTCGGTGGTCGATGAAGATCTTATCTACTTCAAGCCTCATGAATCAGTTAGGTTGGAGGAGTCGCTCCTAGTTGGTGACTGTGGAAGTGTTATGTAGGTCAGGCAATGAAATTGTCTTATCCGAACCAATTGGGGATACCATACTACTGACGCATATAGGTTTCAGTGTCAAGCTTATTAACCCTATCAACGCAAGTACTAGAACTCTTGAACTAGAGGAAGGACCTACCGACCGATTGCGAGAGAGACTGCCACCCATGATAGACGCTATATATGCAATATATTCGTTTCTTCGTTGACAGGTCTAATTTCAGTTTTCATATATAGATCGCTAGCGGATTTTTGGTTGAAATTCCTACTGGGGATGCTCGATTGAGTTGGTTCTAGTCATTATATTGTTATTTACTTTCGGTTAGAGTGGATGTCCGACGGGGTTGAGTCTCATCGATCGATGAACACAACCTGGCTACCCGATATTCTTAGTTATCTTAAGTAGGACTCTAACTGATAACTCGATCAAATACCTAAGGTTTTATATCCCTTGCTTCTTCCCCAAGAGCTCTGCTAACACAGGCAAATTACCTCACTCGAGCTGAAACAATTGAATTGAGGGTTCTTTCACTTCAGAAGACCGAGAATCAGAACTTCCCCTCTACCCTTGGTACAGAGCTTCCATTGCGAGAACCTTTCATCCGAAGTCACTCCCGGCTGATTCAACACGAGCAATTTACCGACCCTTCCAGGACCTGGTGAAAGCTTTCAACCTGCTTCTCTTTGATGGCAGACTCATCATACTGAAGAACTGGTCGCAAGACATGGATTTAGAGAGAGATCCACTTTCTGCAGTTACCATCTGGCTACCTTTTCCTTCAATTCACCTCAAATTCTGGTCTAATAAAGTTCTCAGCAAAATAGCAAGTCACATATTAATATGGATAAGCTGACTGCTACAGGGTCTTCAGACTATGCAAGAGTTTTCGTGTAGATAAATGCTGCAAAAGCACCTCTGTCCCAATTGTTCTTGGAAAAGTGAATATCCCTGTTGAATATGAATATCTTCCTAAAAGATGTAACAAATGCAGGTCTTTTGGGCATCTAGATCCACAGTGTCCTACTACTCTAATGTGGTTGAGAAACTGAAAGAGAAAAAGATCAACTTAGGGCCCACCAGAGGACATGATGATTGAGGAGGAAATACCATCAAATGACTCATGCACTGGTGTAGAGGAAGTGGTCACCACTGAAAGAAAGAGTAACCTGCCTTTTTTAAAGTAAAGAGCAGTTGGAAGGAAGATAAGAAGGCAAGGAGTTGGTTTCCCGTCAAGCTAAAGCTCCTCGTGTCGCGTTCTAAAGACCCTCGCCTATATGCCGTTTCCTTCATGGGATCGCCCTCGAGGATGTTCCCCAGGGTAAAGTACCGCTTTCTATACAGAGATATGCCCATCAGATTCAAGTCTTTCACGGTCTCAAGGAAATGAATATTGACTTTTTTTTTTTTTTCATAGGCAAGACTAACTACTAGTTCCAAAGAAAGGAGCATCTGGCATAGGCAGCAAGCCTTGGGAAGGCTTTCTCCGTATGATCGGGTTCTTTTTTCACATGTAGGTTCCTCCGCAGCAAAGACGGTATGGTCGGTCGGCTTGCGCTCTGACTTGGAAGTGGTCTCAGTAGCGAAGTCAATAAGGAGGGTAGTCCTCCCAGCTAGGAAGTCTAATATTCATCTTACGATTTGTTTTTACTACGTATCATTAAGAACTCGAATACTAGGGCAAGCCCCGTTCCTCAATCGAAAGTCAAATCACCAAGCAAAAGGTAGGAATTGGGCATTGAACTGAAAGCCGAGGAGCTATAATAAGAATCCAACTGGTAAGTAGGTCAATCAATCAGGTAAATCACTCTATCAATGAGTTCCCACCCCAGTTCTTTTAATTTGACTTTTCACGCATCACGTCAAAATAAATTACCTGCACTTTCCATGAATGAGCATACGAACGGAAACTGAGTCCCAAGCCAATAGGTTCAACGGAACTTTCTCATCGGTAAGAGTAAGAAATAAGGGTATTTATACTTGATACTTTTTATCCTGTTGTGAAAATGGTCACAGTGAGAGCTTTGTTAGCCATAGCATCTATTAGAGGCTGGGAGGTTCATCAGGTGGATGTTAACAATGCATTTTTGCATGGAGACTTACTTTCAGATGTTTACATGTCCCTTCCGAAGGCTTACAAAGCACCTAAGCCTAATGTTGCTGAATAAATCCCTTTATGGGCTTAAACAAGCCTCCAGGCAGTGGTTTTCCAAGTTAACAGAGGCCGAAAATCTGAAGGGTATTCTCAATCTCATACAGATTATTCTCTTTTCATTTTAGAGAAAGTTGAGAAACTCACTGTGGTCCTAGTATATGTTGATGACATACTAGTGGCTGGTAATGATGATGCTGCTATAGTCTCTCTTAAACACTGACTGGATATTAAAGAAAGTCTTAAAGATTTGGGGTTAATATAAAAGGCATAGAAGTTATGCATTCTGAACAGGGTTCACAGTCGAGTTGAACAAGAGCAAAAGGACTGACCTCTTCCTGTTCACCTGCTATGCTGACAATCGGCAGAAAATGCTGGGACTAATGGGCCCTCACCAATGGTCTGGGGCGGACCAAGCCTGCGAAGCGAACAGGACCTGGAAAGGGAGCTGCAAAGAGGCATGAGGGTGCCATTCCGATCCTCAGATAGAGTGGTTGGGGCAGCCTTGCTTGAATCACGGTAGTGCGTATCAGGAGAAAGAGTTAAGGTCAAATTCTTTCTTTTTGCCCTCTCTCCAACAGCTGCTTCAATCAATGTGAAGGCCTTTTCAGTTTTAAACGAGGCCTCTTAGCCCGCAGCTGACTACTTATTGAAATGAAAGACCGAAGAGGAAATTCAAAGTCGTACTCCAACAACTGAAAACATTCCCATAGCTCTATGCCTACAGCGTAAATGAGTTAGGAGCTTGAGTGAAGACCTTGCTTGGTTCTTTCACCATAAGAGATTTTACAGGATTCAATCACATGTATAGGCGCTGGGACCCCTTTCCAGGGTAGCTGATGGAATGGGCAGTTAAGTAAGAGAAGAACGGCATTCGATCAGTCAGATGAGCAATGTGCTCGCCAGGCTTCATCGATGGAAAGGACAGAAGAGAGATAAGAGAAAGCAGATAGGAATAGCGGAACCATGGCTAACAAACTCTCATTATGGGTTGGATGTCTAATTGTCCAGGCGGAAAGGGACAAGACGAATCCACAGGGAATGGTTGGTTTTTTCGGTTAGCTACAGAGAGCTGCTATCTAGCTTAGTTCTGTACAGGTACAGCCAACCAAGGCTACCACGAGCGGCCGGGAAAAGATCCTAATTGTAATCACTAGCTATCTCTGTGCTTTGAAAGCTGAAGGAAGTTATAGCATTGGAGCTGGTATTAAAACTAGACTATCCTAAGGAGTAGAAGCCAATCTTCCGGTATCCGGTAGTAGAGCCATACCTTCGGTAGTGAAGCTATACCTCCGGTCATCCTACTAGTAGAGAGAATAGCTTGGTAAGGAGTTAATGTATTAGTTCGTCTGCGAGTTCCTAATATGGTATCCTAGTCCTGAGCTGTCTATAAAGAGCAAGACTTCCAGATCAGAGCAGGACGTGTTAGAAGTGATGTTGTGTCACATCTCCGCAATAGACTATTTGAATTGAAAGACCTTCCGCGCCTATCTCTCTTGGTTGCCCGCTTGATAAGGCTAAAGGTCAAGGAATTAAAGAAAAAGCTACTGGCTAAGAATCCACTGAGCAAGATAGCTGCAATCGAGCATAGATTTCAAGTCAAGAGTGAAGGAGACCACTCCAATCGGAACTCCTAGTCTGAAGCTTGATCTATATAGTGGCGCATCGATCTAGCATTTGACTAGGCAATCCAGTTGCCACTTCACTAGCAGCCACAAAGGGCGAAGGAAAGAGAAGAGATGAAAGCCAATGGAAGCCAGTGAGTAAAGGCGTCAAAGTAGGGAGGGAACTTCCGAATAATGAGAAGAATTCGTCCTCAGACTCAAGCAGACTGCTTTTGCTTTGATGGAAGGCAGACTGCTTTTCATGCTTACCCAAGCTCTTTCCACTCTTCTTTTGAACTACCTCTTATTCCTTTAGGCATCTTTTGCTCCTATTGAATCAATTGAAGGCAGTTTCACGGGAATCATAACCTAGTCAAGATCTACCCGGATGGAAGTTCTTTTTAGATCATAAAGTGCCATACTTCCTTTGAAACAAGAGCAGACCAGTGGAGACTTGTTCGACTTCAAGGCCTTCTAAGAAGCTCCCCCATCGGTATAGGCTTTTCCGAATTCTCTAAACGAGTTTGCTTATAGGGTTAGTTGAAGGAAGTACTTCTTTTTCAATAGCAAAGCCGTTGTGAAATTGATCGAGAATCCCTACTAGGCCAGCTCCAGCATTCGTGCCTCAGGTGCAGACAAGGATATTGGTATGGACAAAAAAGGATCTCAAGTCCCACGGCGAGAATGCAGGTTAAGAGTTCAGCTAGCGCGCCTCAGGCGAAAGGCCCGAGAAGTGTAAGGCTCAGAACAAGAGGATGGATACCAGCGGGCGGAACATCAGGTGGAGACCTTGGCTGGCTAAGTGAGCCTAAGAGATAGCTTAAGATAGAGGTGCGGAAGCCAGGGCGAGCTAGTTGAAGGGCGTAATTCGAAAGACGATCAGGTGAATAAGTTTCGTACTCAATTGTAGAAGCGTGAAATGCACCTGATAAAGTACAAACTTAATTCGACTTCCACGCGGAGACCGACCTATGGTGACACGTCAAAGTACCAGTGAGCATCAGGAAGGGGACTCTCGTTCTAAAATAGCTTGCTTGGGTCGATACAGAAAATTTCTTTAATTCAAGTAGTTCACCAACCTCCGTCTATCAGTCGTTAGGAGTTTGACGTGTCTTCATTATAAGGATGAGAAAAGAAAGAAGGTTCAGTGAGTCCGAAGAGAGAGAACAAGCGAAGCCAACCCGATAATGAAGCTTTTCCTCTGTGATCTTAGTACCAACGAAGAGTAAGATCTCAAGGCGGATAAGGCAAGAACAGTTTTGTTTTGCACTAATATTGAGATCGAGATAGGGCCTATGGTATTAGCTTTTCTAACGGAAGCTCGCAATAGATCTATTTGGCTTCACGTCTTTTTGTCTTAGTCGTAAATAGATAGATGACGGATAGTACAAAGAGAGGGACGGGATTCAATCCATCAGGGTATCTACGGGGGCCCCACCTCGACTAAAGACTACATGAATAGAGATTCCAGGATTTCCTTCTCTATTGCACCAGACTGATCTTTCCGTAGATTCTATGAATCGTATTTAGATGAGCTCTCTTAACAGCCTTATGTGCATAAGGCCCTTAATAAGAACTGCTAGGTGGGACTTCCCCTTATCAATTTCAGATACCAATGTGACTGCCCAAACCTTAACCGTTCGGTAATGAAGAAGATTTGAAAGAGTACCTGAAGCCTTCTAGCCTATTTAATTTAATGGGGAGCCTTAACTTTTATAGCATATTTAGATGATGTTTACGGGCGGGAGATTTGGATATATAATTTGACTTCTCAATAGTACAAATCCAGCATCAATGTATGCGAATGGGAGGGGAAGGCATGACGGAATGTAGTTTGAGACCCTAAACTCAAGCTTGTAGTTTGCCTATCTATTGGAAAGCGGGACTGACGATTCTTCTATATTGGCTTGCTGCTGTATAAATGGTTTAGAAAGCTCTTTCTCCTATTTCTATTGAGATATTCAATCGTATGTAAGGTTTCAAAGTTCTCAAGTCTTGAACTAACTGACTATAATGAATAGGTTTCGGAGTGGTCTTCCGTAGTTGACTACTGGATAGGAGCAGGTCTGATACTGCTTGCTTCGCTGACTTCATTCTCGCATTTCCCTTACCGTATTCGGACTGCTTCCAATACTAATAGGCCATCTCAATCAAATATCAATCAACTAAGATAGTCAGAGAAGTTAGATGAATGAGAAGTGCTTGCATAAAGTTCCCTTCTAGCTTTCACTCGATTAGGTCCTTCGCCTACAAAAAAGAGGGAGATAGAAGGCTTCTTAATAGCACTTCTTAATAGCAGCTCCTCGCCCATACCCAGCTCAGATTCATTGGTTGAGTTGGCATCTCGGAGTAGCCTAAAGGCCAAATCTTTCTTTAATTCATTTTTTTCTAGCATCTTTCCTCATGGTTTGGAGCAAGCTCCCCTATTCATTAATGGCTTCACCAACTGATTGATTCGGAGCTTCTTATAGAGCATTCTGTCCCGTGGGAGTTGTTTTATTCGACCTTGATAATCTTTCTCTGGGAGAGCGCAGCGACCAGCGGGAGTAAAGGGAAGGGCGCAGGTTGGTGTTCGAACAATGACCTGCCCCTTTTGTGGGCAAAGAGCAAGACTAATTCGGTCAAGCAAGATCTTTATAAGTTTATGAACTTGTTGTAGTTGAAGACATATCTGGTGCACCAGACTAGATGGATGAGAAGGCCCGAGATGTCGTATCAGTAGTTAGGGCTTTTGCCGGGATTAATCTTAGCTAGCTAGCAGCTTTACACATGACTCTTGCTCCCCCTTATGTCTTGTATTAGGAAGGGGCTCAATCATATAACTTTGAAGGGGCAGGAGCAGCCGAAGCATCAGCAGCAGAAGAAGCAAGAGCAGCATAAGCGGAAGCAGAAGGCGGTATTGATTTAGAAGAGAAGAAAGTTTTAAAGCGGGCACGGCCTAACACATGCCTAGTTGAAGGCTCACATTATAGAATAGAGGGAGAAGAATCAATGGCCGTAGAGGGTAGGGGAAGCAAGGGCTATGGGTGAAAGACTACTAATATAAAGAATGTCATGAGGGCTTTCATCGAAGGCAAAGCGGCATTGCCCTTTTATACATTCCACCAGCATCTGAGAATCACTCTCTAAAACACGGACCACTAAATTATGCGATTTGGCTCCACTAGGTCTAAACAATCTTCTTTTACTTAGAGAGGGCTGCTTTCGATCTTAAAGTCAGAGGTTTTCTCTGAAAAAGAACCTATTTCAAAAATTTTCATAGGTAGCTAAGTAGTTGATCCCGAGAAAAAGAGAATCCCAAACTGTACCTCTGCAAAGAAGAGGAATCCAATAAAAAACCTTACCTTCAACGGAAGGAAGTAAAAAAAAAGAGTAATATACTCAATATAGGAGCAAAAACCAATTTCTTGTTCTATCAAGAGGGTTGATATTGCTCCTTTACTTTCATTCAAGAACTCGTATACACTAAGACAGAAGTCTTATCCATTTGTAGATGGAGCTTCAACAGCAGCTAGGTCTAGAGTCAAGTTATGAGCATTCCGTTCATGTATAACTTCAATACCAAGGTTAGCGCGGTTAATGATATCAGCCCAGGTCTTAATTACACGACCTTGACTATCAACTACAGATTGGTTGAAATTGAAACCGTTTAAGTTGAAAGCCATGGTGCTGATACCTAAAGCAGTGAACCAGATACCTACTACAGGCCAAGCAAAGCAGTAGGAAGAAATGGTTGGAAGGAGAATTGTTGAAACGGGAATATTGGAAGATCAATCGGCCAAAATAACCATGAGCAGCTACGAGATTCTCAGTTTCTTCCTCTTGACCGAATCTGTAACCTGCATTAGCAGATTCATTTTCTGTGGTTTCCCTGATTAAACTAGAAGTTACCAAGGAATCATGCATAGCGCTGAATAGAGAGCCGCCGAATACACCAGCTACGCCTAACATGTGAAAGGGGTGCATAAGGCTCTGAACAAGACCTGGAATACAATCATGAAGTTGAAAGTACCAGAGATTCCTAAAGGCATACCATCAGAAAAACTTCCTTGACCAATTTGGTAGATCAAGAAAAGAGCAGTAGCAGGTGCAACAGGAGCGGAATATGCAACAGCAATCAAAGGACGCATGCCCAGACGGAAGCTAAGTTACCACAAACGGCCCTTGTAACAAGCTACACCAAGTCAGATAATAAGTGTATAACAATTAGCTCATAAGGACCACCATTGTATAAGCATTCATCAACGGATGCCGCTTCCCATATTTACTAAAAGTGCAAACCTATAGCCGCAGAAAGAAGTAGGAATAATGGCACCGGAGAGAATCTTTTTTCCGTACAGTAAAGATCCAGAAACAGGTTCACGAATACAATCAATATCTACTGGAGGAGGAGCAATGAAGGCTATAATAAATACAGAAGTTGCCGTCAATAAGGTAGGGATCATCAAACACGTCCAAGAACCTGAATCGTGAAGTCCGATACAAAGAAGGGAAGGCGAGGTACTGAAAGTAATATACTTTATTTGCCGACAACTACTCTCTAGTTACGCCAGGTTCTCCTGTGTGCTACCAATGGAAAAAAAAGCAACATTTGCTTAAGCGAACAACCTATTAACACTTCTAAAAAAAACTGACATGAAAGATAGAGCCAGGTACTGAAAGTAATGAGACTAGTCCTACTAGATGAACTACTAATACAATGGCACTAGCCAAAGAAAGCCTTACGTAAAGCAGAAGAACTGAACACTGGCTTGAAGAGAACTCAAACTCATTATCGTATTATAACCAACAAAGTCAAACAAAATCAGACTTCAGATTCAAAGAGAAGATCGTTCGTATTTCTTGCAGAACCTAATCTTTCAGGAAGGGTGGCGTTGGTTAATGAGCCGGGAAATCCTGATCGAAGCTCTTCCAGCCGCAGAGGTAACCACATCTTCCAGCCTCAGAGCATTTGGCCTGCACCAACTGCATAACCAACTGGGTCAACAGGCAAGACCGGAAAGGAGAGATCCGCCTAAGCAGCTTGTGTGGTTGGATCCACTCTATCTATAGTAGCTATTAAGCCCTAACTACAGGCCTTCACTCTACTCTCTCGTGACGCTCTAAGGAGTTCACACCAGGGTTGGAAACTATAGGATTGGAAGTTTCAGTCGGATGTAGTCAGAAAGGTGCTTGTCAACCGGCTAAAGAGAGTCCTTCTGGTGCTTCTTCTCACTGAGTAGCATGGGGCCTTTGTCCCGGGGCTGTGCATTTCCTACAAGACTCTGATGGTCCGTAGAGCGGAAGCTAGTGGGGACAACGACTAAGAAGATTGACGACAGGAGAGTCTAATGATGATCATATAGGAGTGCCCTTGTTGGCCAGAGCCGGGAGGTGTGAAAGACCTTGTAGCTAGACTGGATTCAGAGGTAAGAACTGGCAGCTCCGACGGAGCAGTGACAACATCGGCTGCAACCAAAGGAAAGGGTGGTTTCCCTGTTGTCCCAGATTTGTCCTTTGTTTCCACATCTCATATTTCATATGCAATTTCATCATCTCACTTTTGTCTTTGCGATGAAGAAAGAGTAGTCAAAGCTTAACCATGAGGAGTCGGCTTTTGAGTTTCACCCTCAGATCATTGATTTGCTGACCTGCACCTGATTCAAAGATCTCACGTATTTAGAGATAAAGGCCTCTTTTTTACTACGTATTCGCGAAGGCAAGGGACGGTCTACCTGCCTCACTCTAAGGGGTCAAGCATGAATTAAATAAGTAATGGAATAGACTAAACCAATTTTGACATCTGAGGCAGGATTAGCTCAATCTGATCAAGTCAATTCAAGTGATCGTGGATCGTAGACTGCTCAAAATCACTGTCCCGCAGGCCCCGTTTAGGTGCTCGCATAAGAGGGATCATTAGATTCCATACCTTATCTACTAGAATTTCTCTCATTTATTTACAAGCATCTTGCCTTAACTATAATTAAAAGAAGGCTCGGTTCGAAAGAAGACCAAGAACAAGAAGACCTTCGTACGTCGACTGGTTGAGCTCCTAAAACCAAGGCTTGCGGCATCTGCCAACGCCTCTTCTTCCGGCCGAGCAATTAGTGGCTTTGGTATTTCCCTTTCCTAATCATCCTAAGAATCGGCTTCGCCTCCGCTAACCTTTCCTTTACTTGGCTTTGCCTCTATAGTTAGATCGGCGTATTCCCCAGCATCCGGTAAAGACCTGTTTGCATCAGCATCATTGAAGAGCTTGGTACATAGGTCCATCTTCTTTCTTTGTCTGCCCCGTAAATATGCTATTTTTATTACATGTAAGCCCCCTAAAATGACTGCTTTGACCCCTCCTAGGGGGAGCTTTGCTTTTTCCTTGATAAAGCTCCTTCTCTATAAGGCTCCAGTCTCACCTGTTCAGCTTGCTTTTCGGAAAGGAAGACCTTTACTATGATAAGGCTTTCTTTTGAGAACAACTTAGCCGTATACCCAACAACGGTATCAGAGCCGCGGACGGCAACTAAAGCACTATCGGAGCTTCTGTCCCAATCCCGGATCATAAAACCATTCCCCTTTGATATGGAAAGAGGACATGCTAAAAAGGCTCTCTATTCCCTATGTCCACCAAGAGCAGCGCTAAAGCGCCTTCGATTTTCCGACTACCGCTTTCACTATTCCTTAAGGCCGATGCAAACCCCTACTCTTGGCTTGCTTTCCACCCGCTGACGCCCTTGCTTCAGCGAGACCGCTCGAAAACCATTCCTTAGTCAAGTCACGAAAATCAAGATTGCCTGACAAAAAAGTCTCCCTCCTCGATTCTAGAATGATCCACGTACACTGCTCTCCACAACTAGCCTTCCTTTCCTCCGGTCAGTAAAAGGGCGTTGGAGGGCCTCGGGATCAACCTCAATGAATTATGGCGTCACGGGCTTGGTATAGATCCTACGCCCGCTCTGGGTCTTTAACCGAAACTGGGACTAGGCATGGAAAAGCTCGATCAATGTCCTCCTCTCCCGAGGTTAGAAATGTGGAGGTACCTTTCCCGTCACCTGTTAGCTCTGTCCGCCATGAGTTAGCGACATAAAGTGCGAATAAAGGCTCATCGGGACATTTCTCTTCAACAACTATCATCACCGTTCTTAAGTCTGAACTTTTATTGGGTCGTATTCCAAATCTCGCAAAGCTGGTCAACACCAGCTGTCATGGTTGAAAATAGGGGGCTAACCGACGACCCCCTAATCAAGCTTTGTTCGATAAAGCAAACAAACGATTCGTTCCGACAACTTCGAATCATCTCAACCCCTATTCATTCGCCGATCAACCGACGATCGATCGGGCGGGCTGCAATGTCTTTATGGCCCAATCTATGTAGAGTGGGCGCTCTATTAAGAGAATCTAAACCTAATCTGCGCCTCCTTTTCTAAGCTAAGATAGGCCGAAACCAAAACTATTCAAAACTGCATACTATTCGTCTGAGTTCATGTGAAAATTGGCGGGAAGAATATTCAATCGAAAGGACGGAAAGAAGGAATAGCTACTAGCTAACCAAGAGTAGGGGCATTAACCCTTCACAACAAGTCTAATAGACAGAGTAAGAAAGAGCGAGAGGAATCTCTTTGTCGAGGGTGAAGAGAAAGCGTCACTGTCAAATAGGAGATATCAGAAAAGAATTTAAGCAAACATCTCATCGAATAGTTGATTAGCAGTATAAGTACCCACGATCTTTAGATACTTTTTGCTGCATCGTATTCTTCCCATGACTTTGCTAAGTTGACAGGACTACTTTGCCCAGTTAATCCGAGTCAGATTCTTGCAGAACCTTGTATATATAGATAGGTTAGGGAATGGCAAATAGCTCTTTTCGATGCCCCCTTTGAGGAGATTCCGTTAAAGGTAAAAGATCGGTCGAAGCAAATGGAATGGAAGACTGAAGCGCTAATGCACTGATACCAAGCCTTTAGAAAGATTCATTGACCGGATTGCTTTCGTCCTAAGAAGCAGAGACAGGAATTGCTACTTGAACTAGAAAGCATACTAATTAAAAAATAGTTATTCATGTGCACATCCCGTAGGCAAAGCTATTTATATAGCTTGTTGAAAGCCAAGTCGTCGACTGACCTATTTCTTTGTTTCAACGAATCTAGTACAAGAAAGTCTTTTCCCTAAATTTTCACAGTTCAAACTCCCTTGGCTCCAGTTACTCCGATCAAGCAAGGCTTCAAACCTTACAAGCAACCGCCCAGCCCAGGCGGATGTCTTCCAAGATCACAGCAAGGGTGAAAGAAGAAATCGAGCGCCTCTTGAACGCTAAATTAATCAGGCTAATCCGTTACACTCCATGGCTGTCAAATATAGTTCCCGTTGTCAAGAAGAACAGCAAAAGAAATATGCATCAATTTCAAAAATGGAAATCTAGCAAGACCCAAGGATGAATATCCGATGCCAATATAAATAGCGCTGCTGGCTTCAGGGCTCAAATTGCCCAATCCGTCAAGGGAACAGACTAAAGTCCGTAAAAGAGCAATCCCATCTGCGGAAGAGTCAGAGAAGAGGTTACTGTACTACTCATCCGCGACTTCCCTCGGAATACTCTCTTTTACCTCAAAAAGAATTAGCATACTCCATACATGAGTTGGCTGAAAGACCCAGAAGTCTAGTCTAGAGGGGTTTTTTGATAGGAATAGACAGGATTCATTTCAGATCCAGTACAAATCGAATCTGATTCCGTTGAATTTCTTGATTTCCTATTTTCACACAAATCTCGCTCTTTCCTACCTTGCTTTCCGGGGCCCATCTAAGTGATTGATGTGCGCGGTACAAAGGCCTATCAATCAGGTAAGCTCGGAACTCGTTTGATTCATCCTATCGTCTCCGCCTTTGAGCCAGCTCTTAATCTTATTCTCCAATATGTGATTTGCTTGTAAAGCTCTTGCATCTCTTGAATCAGCCGATAGCTTAAAAGCCCTTCTTATTCTTTTACTATAAGATAACCTAAAGAAGCAAGGAAGGGAATCATTTTCTTTATTAATATTACGTTACATTACAGACAGGGCAGTGGGGAAAGCCCTTTTTTAAACTAAACACAACATTACAACAAAGTTAACAAACAACATCTAAGTTCCCCCATTTCCGCCGCTTCTGTTGCGGCAGGCCATCCCCACGCCCACGAGGAGCTCTTGCCGCTCTTGGATCAGAGCCCTCTTCCGCTCGTCCAGAGCGCGAATTCGTGTTCGGATTTCTTGCATTAGTTTTGCGACGTCTTCAGGATCAATAGGGGGAAGATGCTCCCAGAAGGCAGCCAGAGTTTGCTGCTGTCGACCCTTCTCCTCCTCTATACGCCTCAGTTCACCTTCAATTTGAGTAAGTCTCACAATGGTAGCTGGCTCCATATCTCCCTTTGCTTTGCCAAATAGAGAAAGAAGCGTCCTATTTATAGGCCTTGGAGGCGCTTAACTCTTTCTTATTATTAGTAAGAATTGTTGTCTTAGTTTCATAACATGTTTCAACCCCGGCTTTTCATGAATATGGAACCAGATCCACTCGATTTTAGTGTGCTGAATAATTATCTTCGTACGGATTGGAGTACGAAAGGCCCTGCCCAAAAAGCGAATCAAATAGTCCTTTGTTTTTGGCGGGTATCGCCACGCGGCTTAATTCCGATCACTCCCTCAGGAATAGGAGGCAATAAAAGAACGCACATCAGAGAGTACTCCCCTTTCTCGTCTAATAAGGCAGGTTTCCAAAGCCCCTTTCTTAAGAGATAGAGCACTCCTTACTCGACAGCTCCGTCCTTTCTTTCCTACCCCAAGCCAGTACACCCACTACTCTCTCTACACTATTCCTCTCTACCTTCCCTCTCTCTCTCTCTTCAAGACATGGGGTCCTCTTTCTCTCATCTCTCTCCTCCTTAAAATCACCCTACTTAACCTCTCCGGGATGACGTCTTACAGATCCGGCCAGCTCGACACTCACATTCCACACTTAGTTAAGTATGGACTTAATTAAGTGAAAGCCCTTACGCTTTATGGATAAGGAGAGTTGTTTAGTTACGTGCTCTTTCATGAGCTATCATTTTTATATAACCTTTTAAAGAAAGTTGGGGTTTCATCTGAATTGTAATCAAAGTTTTCTTGTCTTCTCTTATTCTTTGGTCTTTAGACAGGCTGAGGGCAGAGAAGGACAGACAAGGCAACTGAAGGTTGATTGTACGTTTACGCTTTGTTTAAGCAGCTTTGAATGCGCTTTCTAATCCCCTTCTGTAAAGAAAGGAGAACAGAGAGGCTAACTAACTTACATGATTTCTACTATGCCTGAAAAGTGAACAAGAAGAGTGTTCACTGGTAGCTAATATTGAAAGAGAAGAAGCCTTCGCTGTTTGCTTTGCGCGCGTTGAGCTTTCTTTCAGAACCTTGCTCTTCTGCAACAAGTATGGGAGGGAAGGATGGGTTTCATCCGATTAACCAACAACTTGGCAATAATCTTATACGAGTTATTGCACAAACTAATCGGCCTATAATCCTTCACACTTATGGGATGCTCTTTTCTCAGTCTTTTCCCATATGGTACCAATGAACCTTGTCATTCTTCATCTTCTTTTCTTATTCATTGTGGCAATACAACGTCCTGTCGTCTATTTGAACTACTTGAAAAGGCCTACAGAATGGCTCTTTGAACGAATCGAATCCTGCTCACGACTTTTAGCTTTCAAGCTTTCATTAGGAGTAAGGGTGCACTGCACCTTTACTTGAACAGGTGAGAGGTGACATTGACCTTGCTTGTGGTGCCTGGTCATGACTTTCTATTCTTTTTTTTCCAATTATGAGAAGTCGTAACCCCTGGCTCAAACCCACCCGTTAGAGCAGCGGGTTGGTTACTGTTTGAAGTCGAAGTTTCACTCAACTCTATCCCCGAAGAGAATTCTTTCTAGTAGATATGCGAAAAAAGGGACCTTCAGCCTAAGAAAGTGCAGTGAGTGGAGTGAAAGGATTTAGATTTAGATAAGACCTTCCCTTATGATATGGCGGAGGCGATGGCTTCGCTTTCTGAGCTCGATTGGCTGCCCTTCCCGAGAGAAAGAAAAGACATCCCACCCCTAGAAACTAAAGAGTTTCTATTTAAGATGAAAAGGAAGTGAGGTACGAACTAAATGGCAATATAGAAAGTCAAGAGGAAAAGGATATGCTGCTTCGACTGGTGCTTCATCTTTATCCTCGTTGGCCGTGGGCAGGAGTTCATACGGACACTTCTAGGCTAATGCGTACGGAGATGCAGATAAGGACGCTAACCACTATAGCGATTGATTTAGGCGGGGACACCTAGGCTGGGTCCCCAGACGTATACCATTTCGGAGGAAAAAAGAGGGCCTTTCTTTAATAGTCCTATACAGGAATTAACTGGAAAGGCGGTTCTTTTCCACTCTTGGTGTGCAAGGTAAAGAAAGGCACTACCAAATACCACCTACCTTTAGGGTAATACACAATAAAGAGAATCAAAAATCAGAAGAAAAGTGTTAGAACTATCAATTGAAGTTCTAACTAAGCGATTTATGCCCTTTAATTCCAGCGCACGCCTGATCCTTAGTTCCATGTTAACTTGCCTATACTAGCAGTTATCCAGCACAACACTGGCACTGTATTCTAGTATCAAGACGTGGTATTTCTTTTGACAGGTTTAATACAGAAGTTGTAAAGGAATTAGATCGGTCTAAGAGTCCAAGAACGCCATTCCAAAGATGCTCTATGAGTGTCCAAGAAGGACCTTAAACGAAAGTCAGAATTAAGGTAAAGGGTTTAACCCTTGAAGCCTCTTCCAATGAGCGGTATGAGGGCAAAATATAGCTAATTTGATAAAAATAAAAAATGATGACTCCTAAATGGAAAGGAGGAAACTGGAGAGTTGGATTTGAAATGGAAAAAGGTATTATTGCATACAGTCATATACGTTCTTTTTCTACTAAATCGAGGGCTAAGATCAAATCAAAGTCTTCACTACGTAACCTTAACACAGCTCACATCACTAATTTGTGGTTAATATTAAATAATTTAATCGATGAAGAACGTTCTCTTGAGCCATATCAAGGGTTGCGCATTGCAACTATGAAATTTAGGTCACCTTATCTTAAGGCTAAGAATATTGAGTTAATTTGTTTGGCCATCTTCCGTTTAATGATCAAGTGTTTCTATAGTATGGGTGCTACTAAAGCCAAGATGACTATTGCTTATGGGTTATTTATTCCTCGTATAGGTGTTATAAACTAGACTCTGGATAATGCAATCTCACTTCAAGACACAAGAAAAGGAGGTGCAATGGTTCCTAATATAGATATCTTCTCTCGTATTGAGTCCATGGTAATTAAACAGGCTGAGATATACGAAGGTGCTATTATAGAAGGTATCTGTCTTCGGTGCTATCATAATGGTCGTGAAGAACTAGCTAAGCAACCGCCGGTAGACAACGATAGCGCTCTCACACTGATAATCGAGATCTATGAAATAGGTGGATCCCCTGACCCGTCAGCAGTCTTCAATCCTCCAGCACGTGAACAGAAATACGACACAATCAAAAAGCTTGTACCAAAAGAGAAGTCGTTAAATAACATAATTGTTGCTGATACTGAGACAGTTCTTATAGATAATGTGCATGAGGCTTACGCAGCCGGTTTCATGATCGTAAGTCCAGGTGAGAATGTTGCGGAAATCCCATACTCTAAAATCGAGACTTTCTACAGTGAAGATGCCTACTTCTTAGACAGCTTCCTCGATAGGAGTAAGAGACTGTTGAACAGCTTCTTAGAGCGTCTTACAGTAGTCTGTTCACAGCAATCAATAAAAACAGTCTACTTCCATAACTTCTCTCGCTTTGATGGTATTCTATTGATGAGATACTATTCAAAGTATGACGACAAAGACTTTATTAGACCGCTAATGCGGAACAATCGACTCTACGAATTAGCAGTATATACTCTAGTAGAAACTCCAATAAAGCATGGTAATAATAAGGCAAACGAACCTCCAAAACAGAAATTGATCTTCCGTATCCGTGATTCATTATTGCTGCTACCAGGCAGTCTCAATTCTCTAGCCAAGACTCTGTGTCCTCACTTAGGTAATAAAGGATCAATTGATCATAATGTAGTAACAGTAAATAGACTTAACGAACTCAAAAGTTCTCTGTTAGAATATATGAAACAAGATATCAGATTGCTAGGAGGTGTGATGTGTAAAGCTCAAGACATCCTGTATAAAGGCTACAAAGTTGACATTGAGGATGTGCTAACATTGAGTTCTCTTGCTTTAACGATCTTTCGTATGCATTATTATGACCCTAAGTCCCATCCTATCATGATCCCAACTCGTAATATGGATAACTTCATTCGTCGTGGTTACTACGGAGGTCATGCTGAGACTTATAAACCATATGGTGAGAACCTTGACTATTATGACGTGAACTCATTGTATCCTTTCATCATGAAAAGCTATCGTATGCCTGGAGGTAAGCCTGTCTGGCATTCTAATCTTGAAGAGCAAGATATAGATGAGATCTTTGGCTTCATTGAAGCTTATGTAGTCTGCCCTAAAACGAGAAAGCGTCCATTCCTTCCTTATCGAGACAAGCATAACACACTTCTATTCCCAACCGGTGAGTTCATAGGAGTCTATTATAGCGAAGAATTGAAATATGCTCAGTCTTTGGGCTACAAAATAGTGCCGCTGCGTGGTTACCTCTATAAAGAGATGGAAACCCCCTTTTCAGGTTTCGTGACCGATCTATTCGAAAAGAGATTGCAAGCCAAGAAAAGCGGTGAAGAAGCTATGTCTTATGTGTACAAGATCCTAATGAACTCATTGTATGGTCGATTCGGTATCAACCCTCGTACAACAATAACGGAAGTCTGTGAACGTCCTAAGTATGAAATGTTGACACATTCTAACAATTTGATCTTCGGGGACAAGCTTTCCGATCGATACTATATCGTGAGCTACCACAGCGATTCAGACCCCGGTAACAATAGCGGTATGAATGCCCCTCGAATCTCAGCTGTTCATTTATCTGCTGCTGTTACAGCCTGTGCTCGCATACACATGTACCCCTTAATAAGTCGTGAAGACTGCTTTTATACAGATACAGACTCTGCAGTCCTGGGCAACAAACTTCCTGATAGCGAGATTTCATCAGAATTGGGTAAATTGAAACTAGAGTACGAAGTTCAAAAGGGGATCTTCCTAGCACCTAAATCATACTCATTATGGGTCAAAGATCTCGATATTGAAGTAATCAAGCATAAAGGGGCTGCCAAACCTCATGTAAATGCGAAATGGTTCGAGGAGCCGTATGAGGATCTAGAACGAACAAAGACTATTGATTCCGAAAGCAACTTCCGCATCGATTGGCATCAACTTACCATAGCTAAGAAACAATTCCAAGCCACACTAGGTCTTTCCGAAAGTCGAAAACGCAAACCAGTCTTCACTGCTGAGAATGTCTGGTTTGACACCGAACCTTTCGATATACACGACACTATTGGATATGAAGAAAGAATATTGAAATTCAAAGTCAAGGAAATAACTATGGAATACGAAAAGAAATTAGATGAATTAAAGAAATCACATGAAATTGAAAAGACTTCCTTAATGGAGGAAATAAAGAAACTCAAATCTAAATTAAAGGGTGATATAGAAATCATAAGAGCTGATATCAATCAACATCCCTTATCAGATGATAACAATCTAAAGAAAGATGAATCCATAAATGATGATATGAATACTGAGAATAAATCTAGCCATAATGAAGAGAACCCTAAACTATACAAAGAAAAAAAGAAGAAGAAAAAGAAGAAGATGAAGAAAACAAACAAAGGACCGGCCGCGAATACATACAAGTAGTCTTTCCGGGATTGTCCATCCACCAAAGAAGGTACGCTAAAAGGAAAAACATGGTTCTGGCAGTTGATGAGTTGAACCACTCTCTTTCTCTATGCCGACCAGCCAGTAAAGGGCAGTTGTTTACTCCATAGTGGAGTCGGAGACGGGATACCCATGCACTGAGGAAAGGCTGGAATTTCATAAACAAAGAGAAAAAAAAGAAAGGATGTACTTAACACCAACCAAATATTAGACATTTCTTTCTATTTATTTCGGCTTAGAGCCCAAACTAAAAGATTCAAGCGGTTTGGAAAAGCTATCAAAGAGGAGAAGTGTAGAACCAGAAATGGTAACTAAGTCACAGGTATTCCTACCCTAAGAACATGAGGAGGAATCCAGGCTTACAATGCACTCCGATTGCCCAGCCTTATTAAGGGTTTCACAGTGCTCTATCTAAGCTTTCTCAATGGATTGCACCCTATGCTTCTGTTCCTAGGCCTTAGTGCTTTAACCACTCGGTTTTAAGACTACTTATCTGAGTGCTCTTAACTAACGCTCTTCTCGGGATTGCTGGTATTGGGAAACGGATTATAGATCTACACTTATTGGGACCGTATTCACCTATCCCCATAGAAGGACTGTTTATTAAACTGCAGAAAATTCCATTTAAGGGGCAGGTCTTATCCTTTTTTATGCAACTTCCACCCCAGCCAGGGAAATCTCACTAGAAGGACCTGAACTGAAAGTCTTACAGAGCCAAGAAAACTACCAAGAGATCAAAGTTTGCTTTATCTCATGCTTTTTAGGCATAGGCAATTTCTTAGGTTATGGGTATGCAATAACAGTTTTTGGGGGAGACACAAAGATCTCTTTTTATTTCATAACCTAGTATAGGGATCATGCCTATTGAGTTGAGACCTTCTCTATTCGCTCGCTCAACCCATTTTTGTTGCATTTTGAGAAGAAAAAAAGACTAGATCCGTCCATTTTTGAAAAAAAGTCCCACTGGCACTCGTCTCGTACTCTGATAAGACTGGGAGACTCTCAATCTTAGCCCTCTTTATATAGACACGTATATGATCCTCTGACTCCGGCTCCTCTGCATTTGCTCATCTTGTCTTGATGGAAAACCGAATCTCCAACTCCATGTAAAGGGAAAAGCACTTGAGCTCTTCTTTGTTTCTGGATTGATAGAAAAGATCCGAGGTTATACCGCTTTGCAAGGGGGAGTCGGATGGCAGGACTATCCGAGATAACGATGGATGAGCGGAACCGGACTGATTGGATTTTCCTCTCCAGAAAAAACTGGCAGCGGTGATATCGATGTGATAGGCCTCGAGCTACCATGCGAATCGAAATGTAACCCCCATACCTCCTCATTCAACAACAAAGGTTCGTATTAGAAATGACTCGTTACTCATTTGCCGACGGAGAATGATTAAAACAACTAGAGAAAAAACACTTTTATCCAAAAAAAAGGACGACAGACTTTATAAAGCAAGACAAGACCTTGATTCTGTCGGCTCGGGGTCTTAGGTCGGTTAAACCCCCTCCCGTAGGAAAGTAGGCTATGTTAGAGCGGGATTTTTCTTTTAGAAAGCTAAAAAAGCTTACCTAAGAACATCTTGCTCTTTATTGCATAACCTCTCATACATAAAGAAAATCTCTTCTCATTAAAGCGCTTATGCACTCGAAACTAATGTGAAGAGACCTCGTACTGCACAGTACTTTAGTAGACAGTGACAGCTATCTTAGTCAGATTTTGAGTCTCCCCAGCGGTTCATCTGTGGGTTAAGCTAAGCAATTGGATGCTCATACCGCGATAACTATCCCAACGAGAAAGAAAAGAAAGCTTATGCCGGCTCGTGAAAGGAAGACCGCTCGTGCCGTTCAGTTAAAGGTTTACGGTTTCCTTTATTGTCTTTTGTTTAAAAAACTGAACTTAAGGGTCTTTAGACTGGTGCTAGCTAGGTTGGGTCTCCTGCTTAGTCTATTAGTAGTCCTCTTTCATCTACTAGCTGCCGGAGATAGGTGGTCTCTTGTCATTGGCTTAGCTACACTCCTTCAATTGGTCAGCTACACACGTCGGTTTCATTTACTCTTTTCACTCCCCAGTCAACGAGAAGTCTTGCAGAACCTTCCTTGTTTACCTCGTATGTTAGAAAGATGTAAGATCCTTCCGCCTGAAAAACCTTAGATTCTTCTCTTGAGGAGGAGATGGGATATCAGATTCCACTGTCAAGCTTTTCTTTCGGATCAAGCAAGCTTTCTATTAATAACCATTCTAATTAGAAGAAGGTCAGTTTCTTGCTCGAGTTGCCTGTGTTAATACGCAAAAGAGAAGGTTCTGAAAGAAAAGCTCTTTGAACGACGAATCTTCTCCTATGGTTATGGTAGTAGTTAGGGCCGAAATAGGTGAACTAAAAGTTTGAATTGGCTGATTCCATACCGGTTTAGGGCTGTGTATTCAATTTCGGGTCTCGTTTTCTCGAGAATCTTTGATATTTCCTTCAAAAGGATTCAAAAACCATATTTACATCGATCATATATTAATGCCATATAAAAAACTTTTCGCATCTTTTTTTAAAGTATGTAAACTAGTCGACATGAAACTCGCTAGCATGGATCCCACAATGGGGAATTCATCTTCCTGTGTGTGGCTTTTTTTATTTATGTCTCAACGCTGGAACATCTTTTTGAGTTCTGGTTTGGTCCGATGGTGCACGTAATGCAAGTAATTCTTGGTTCAGCCTTATGCCTAACTCTCGACGAAAACTAGATTTGACTTTGAATCCATTTCCGCAGACCCTATGGCAAGGAGCCAACCTATTATATTAAGGTCTAAATAATCTTATCTGGATTCAGCCGAGATCTAATCCTATGAAGCGATAGAAGGGATATTCTAAAGAGAAACAAAGGATGGATAAGCTAGACTTTGATTCTCTTCGGGGCGGGTGTGCATTCCCGATCCTTGACTTTATGGTGGAGTATACACAGCAGAAGCATATCAGCAAGGTTATGTAAGAAAGGTTGTGCAACAAAAGACGTTTCCAATACCGATCAGCGGAGATAAGTGACGAATCAATTGATTTAATGTAGGCATCACTCTTTCCTTTGTCCTTTCCCCCGATTTTTGCCCTTTTCACTAGTGATTACTCCCGGTCCGAAGCACCCCTTTTCCATTAGAAATCCAATCGTTAAAATTCAAAGAATGGATTAAGTGATGAAGTGTTATCAGAAGACGCTAGGCTTCGGAATTGAAATGAAGAAGGTGATCTTTTTTTTTTCGTCAGCGGATTTCGTTCATCAAGTTCTTGTTTGATCTGCCGCTGTTAGAACACCACAATCTTCGTCCTTTTCCTTTTGAGCTTAATGCTCTTAATGGTGAATCGATCATTCGATATCCTTCCTTTATTCCGACGACGGAATGGATGAATAGTAATGAAACCTGCGATGGCTACTGAATAACCTCTTTTTACTTTCCTAATAAGAAAGCCTTTGACCATTGTATTCGTTCGCCAAATCTTGTTCAGTTCCATCCAAGCTCGGTTTTGTCTGAATCTTCGTGGAAGAAGAAGAAGCGGTTCACCAACCACTACATCTGTGGATCCCACCAAATCATTAAACCTGGAGGCTGCGCGCTCTTTGATCAGTGATTCACCGACCACTAGATCGATGAATAATCTCTCCAAAATCCGCTTTTTGATCAGTGATTCACCGGCCACTAGATCCAGGGATCCTACCTTATTCTCAAACCTGGTGGCTCGGTTGATTGGCACTCCTGTAGGCTCATCTTGCATACAAATTCTGGGGGTCCCAGGTCCAGCATCCACCAAGAAACTTTCTTCCCCTAAGCGTAAAACTTCAGATTGTAAGGCGTTTCCACTACATAAGAAAAAACTTGAATTAGATCTTGGAAATGATCGACTCAAATAAATGCTCATCATAAGCCATGTTCCATTCCTCCTCTTCCTGTTCTATTGATCAAAAGCATCCCTTACGCCACACCGGTTTAGAATTCGATTCTAAGGTAGCAGTAGCAATTTCTTTTGTTGCACAACCTTCGCCTAATCTAACTTAAACCAGATGTGCTTAAGGCTCCATTAGCTCTGCTGACTGGGATGTATGATAAGCAGACCCTATCTAAAAGAAAACAAGTTGCTTAAGAAAAACTGCGAAACTAAAGGAAGTGACATCTAATAAGGAATATGGCATCGAATGCAAGCTCCTAGAAATAGAGAAGGGGCTTTGAGGGAGAAGAGAAGGTCTTCTGGCAATCTCAGGCATACTAAGAATCGTCCTTTTGCGATCGAACAACCTACGAAGAGTTGCTGCCTACATAACCTACCTCCCAGATCAGGATCAAGAGAGCCAAGTATCAGATCCCTGTAGTTCTGTCTATCTTTAGTTCTTCGATCGGAATACGGATGAAATTAAAAAGGCCATCATTAGGGCAAATAATGCAATAGCTTCGGTTAGAGCAAAGCCCAAAATAGCATAACCAAATAATTGTTTCGCTAATGATGGATTTCGCGCTACGGAATGGATCAAAGAGCTGAAGACGTTTCCAATACCGACAGCGGCTCCCGCTAAAGCTATTGTAGCAGCTCCGGCACCAATTGATTTTGCACCTTCTAACATCTCGAATTGAGACTTCTCGTCACGCTTTCTTTTTTTCACTATTATTCTTTTTGTTCGTCATTATTTTCTGATCTTTCATAACCTCGTTCCTTTTTTCAGAACCTTGACTTCACTCATGGAAACGTAATCGAACTCGTCACACTGACAACAAGAACTAGGTTTTTCTTAATCACCGGGTGAAAGAGAGGCTAGTACACTGACCTCTTCTTTATCTACGTCATTCGATGCTGGCTGATTTCCATATGCGTTTGTAGATAGTTAAGTTAAGCCGGATAAGCAAGACGTCTTTCTTTAATTGCATTACCTTGTCCCTTCGCTAAGAAGTGAGTTCTGAAAGCTTCCTTACTTTGGGGTGCTTGGCTTAGAAAGCGCGGGTTTCTTAGTACTATAGGAAGATTGCGTATTCAATCCTTACATAAGATCCACGGTCAGATTCCTTCTTCCAGTTTGATCCTAAATAATATCGATGGATTATTCCCACCTGGTCCGTTAGGCCAATTAGCCAATCAGCCGCGTCCGGATCTGATCTATCTACTCGGCAATTCATCCGGTGACTTCACGGCACCTCCTCCATCATAGTGTGAGCTGGGAACGAAAAGTTTTGACTTCAAGCTTGAAACAATCTCACTTTACCACCATCTGAAATGCGCGAAACTTCGATTGGTGGAAGCCAGTCCATGAAAATTCTCCCTTTTCTTACGTGCAAATCCTCTCTTTCGGTAAGCATCCAGTATCTCATCAAATGAGCATTTCTCTAAGCTTATCCTGTAGTTTATACGTCGTTTGAATTTGAAAGCTGCTGCTTCAAGGATCCAACGAATAGCTAAGGTTTGTTGACGATCCCTGGCAACAATCCCGGGGACATCATAAATAGTACCTGCTACTTTGACTTTTTCCACTTTGCATATGGGCTTTATATTCTCTACGGCGTCAACCATCAGTTTGATTATATCGCGTTCAATTCGAGCTGGGCGATGAAAAGTTTTATAAACAATAGCACGAACCCTCGTTCTTTTACCTTCTTTCATGCAAAAGTTGACCAATTTCTTGATCAATTGTTTTTGCTCACTATCTAAGCCCCCCATATAACTGAGAATTTCCGAGCAATTGGAAGCCGCTTTCGATGACGAGGCCGACAAATTAAGATTACGCAATCCTTACTGTCCATCTTTATCAGCCAACTCTCCAGTTTCCATCTTTCTTATCAGAGAGGGCAAAATCTACACCGTTGACGCAAATCTACCCGGAATCTTTGGATTTGATCAATATCCGAACGGAACGGATTCGAACTTCTCATGTTTCCGAATGCCTATCCTCATTTGTCCGGCGGAAGACTCTATTTTTCAATAGAAGATAGGTGTTGGATTGTACTCCGTTCG
>JAOTAZ010061888.1:0-17143 GCA_025629785.1 Erythroxylum oxycarpum | reverse complement strand
TTTCTGTGATTTGAATTGACTCAAGTGATCTTCTGGAAATTTTTAGAGGAAACAATTATCTTGAAAATGGTATATAGCATTCTATTTTTGGATATCAGATTTGCGAGCTGCTCACGACCGCGAGCTGCTGCTTCTTTCCTTCTCCTTTTCCTATTTTCAAACCAAAATTCAAACACCTATAACTCTTTGCACACAACTCAGAAAATTACAAACCATAGCTCGTTGAAAAGATTATGAAAAACTCTACAAGTTTCATGTGGAACACAAAAATCAATTTCACCCCTAAGGGTATCAAAAATCCAATGGAAGCTACTGCCTAGTTAATGCCTCTCCAAACAGTGCAGTATTTTGAAAAATCCATAACTTCCCATTTCTTCAGTCAAAAATTACCAAATAAAAGTAAAATGAAAGATCAAAACAATACCTACAACTTTCATGACAACATGAAATCAAATTAAATTGCTAAATAGGTCAAACAATTCAACAAAAAATCTGTCCACTGAAATTACCCAATCTGGACAACAATTTTCAAAACAGCATAACTCCTTGCACACATGTCAAAAAAATCACTACTTTATATCATTGGAAAGATCAGATCTCATACTTCAATTTTTATGAAGGACTCAAAATCCAATTCCATCACTAACAAGCTCAAAACTATCATGCAAGTGACTGTCCTGATCAGCAGTCAATAACCTAACTTAGGTTCAGTTTTTGAAAATTCATTACTCCTAAATCTGATATCCAAAAATAACATACTATATACCATTTTCAAGCTAATTGCTTCCTCTACAAATTTCCAGAAGGTCACTTAGGCTAATTCTAATAAAAGAAATCTCTAAATTTGCTTCCAATCATAATGCTTACAAAACCTACACTTAGGCTAGGTTTCACCAAAATGCACTTAACCAGTCAATAGTCAACAATTCATATCTCCCAATATACATATCAAAAAATTGCAAAATTAGTGGAAATGGAAAGCTAACATGATAGGCTTCAACTTTCATGAAGACCATTTTCACCAATTCTCCTAAATCAATATAGAAAAATCATCAAAAGTTTAGGTCATTTAATTCGGGTACTGTTCACACAACCCACAACAAGAACTTTCAAAGCCAAAATTCAACCTCTTAAGGCTACAATTAGACAACATCTATTTCACAAGAAATCTTACCCAATCAACTAAAGTTTCATTTGGTTCAAACCTCACCTCATTTTCTTAACCGCACAATTAGTTATGATCAAAACATTGCAATAGGTACAAAATCAATTTTCCAGCTTTAATACTCCGTTTACTTCCTATCATGCCAAGTCCAATTCTACTTCAATAAGCATACCAATTGGACAAAAAATCAGCCACTTGATCATCAATACTTTCACTTAGACCAATAGCCACAATTTGGCAGCACTTAAGATACACATTTTCTTACTAAATTCCCATTTATCTAACCTCATTCAAACATCAAAACCAATCAAAAACCAATCCACAACATATTCATCATTCATCCTCACACAAACTTACTCTTATACCCAAACAATCCTACCCCTATCTTTATGAAATTAATGCATAAATAATCACAATAAAGGCACCATAACCCCCATTGAATGCATCTAACAACCATGACATGCATAATTAAAGCTTAAAATAAAACTTACCTAATTAAAGCTTCCTCTTAAAGGCTTCAACTACCAACAACTTCTCCACCTCACTTTCTTACTTCACTCCACATACACAATTACCATGATAAGAAGGTAGCTTGGATGCATGAAGGAAGGCTTTTAAGGTTGGAGGAAGTAACACTTTAAGAAGGAGAAAATCGATGGAGAGGTAAAACAAAGGAAGAAGGATTCGGATGTTTTGGTTCCAAAAGCACTAAACTCATTTTTTCATCCCTTTTATGTGAATTTGCCGAATTCAAGAGGATAAAAACAAACAATTGCATTAAATGTTGGAGGACAAATGTCATATGTAAGAAAAAGACAAAAACAAGAAAAGACAAAAACATGTCATAGGATTATTAAGAAACCCTAACGAAATTTGACCCATTCAATTCTAATGGCCCTAATTTCAAATCCAAAATTATATTCCCAATATTTTAGTGCCATTGGTTAGCAATTTTTGATACCGAAAATCAACCGGTTCGCCACTTGACGATTTTTTCGGTCCGAAAATTTTCTCTGAAAAATTCCTAAAATTTCCTGGAAATATAAAACACACCGAAACTCACTCCAATAAATTTTTCAAATACAATTACCACGTTATTTACAACCAAAAGTCATTAGGCACAAATACCGGGAATGTCATAAATGCATGTACAGATATTTTCATATGCACAAAATTCACTGTTCACAAAGACCAGTATGCATGAACAATCCTAATTAATCTCAATCAATCACATCCTATGCCAAATTACTATACCACCCTTCCCGTAGGGGGTGGGATGTTACATTCAGGATGAAGGAGTTAGAGAGAAAACAGGTTTGTGTTAGAAGAAGATGAGTAAAGAGAACCCAAGAGATTCTAGGGTTTCTAAACTAAATCCTAAGTTTTCTAACCTAGATGGGGTAAGGGTAGGTTAAATTTATATTTGTGAAAATTTTGTGATTTCCTTGTTTTGAATTTATTGGAATGTTGTTTTGAATGAAACCTTGGTTGTTGTAGGAAACCAAGGGAATCCTACCTAAGAGCAAAAGGAAAGGCAAGCTTAACTTGGATTTTCGCAAGCTAATTAGGTGGGTAATTTATTTATGGTTGTTGTATGATTAAGCAAATTCTTACCTATATGTGTATGTTGAAATTGATTTGTTTATAAATGTTGAAAAGTGCATGATGAAATATGATTAGGTTATACCTTAAAGGAGGTCATGACTTTTGTATTAAATGAAAAGAGGACAAAGCATAAAGTATGAGCATATGAGAAACATGAATATATGTTGTTGTTTGGGTGAGAGTAGAACTATTATGTTCGTCACGTGCACGTTAACAAGAGTCTTCTCCCAACTGCTCGCTTGAGGTATATGAGCTCAGACATTGGACTCATTTTGATCATGGGGTAAACTTCAGTTTCCCCATTCTGTTTCCATGGAACTCTCGATTCAATTGTTTGTTCATTACATAATTTAATTGACAAGTACGGTGCATAATTGAGTGTTATGTTTAATGGTTGAAATTTATGCTATGTGTTATAAGTTTGAGTTAAATTAATCAAATGCTTAAATTACTTTGACTAAATTGAAGACTGTTGGAATTATTGAATATACGCCTACATATATATAGACACACATGCTTGAATTTGTGGTTAATTACCAATGGCTATAAATATATTAGCCACTGAGCTACGTAGCTCACCCCTCTATTCCTTCCTCAGGTGTATAACAAGAAGAGTAGCAATCCTTGCAAGCCATCAGAAACTCTAAGATATTAGGAACTTCTGTAACTAAGTTAGTTTGATCATTTTTGGATAGCTGCATATGCATGTAAACATTGAGCATTCTATATATGTTGTAATTTGTGTTAAGCTCGTATGTATAACGTTATTATGTAAATTAAAGTCATGTATAAGTTTCTGTGGATTAGACAAATGAGTTTAGAACTGACAAGTTCGCTAGGTGTACGTGCATGTTTCCTTGATAGTTGTACATTTCATAAATTAAGTTTTTCCTAGGGGTATAAGTTGCGTGCTGAATTCTAGGGAAAAACTTGACTAATTTAGACTAAATTAGTCAAAGTTGCCTTCTAGAAAGTTGTAGCTTATCTTTCTAGCGGTACATAGTATGATATATTTAGGCATAAGAGTCAAAAGTTATGGTCTTTATAAGAGGGAGACGTATCGTCTGTAAAGATGCTTCATCTATGATGATGTCATTTCATCTTAAGACTTTATATCGTCTTAAGTTGACCTTGCTTTGTCTTAAGGTGTTTGCACTGGCCTACTCCGCATTCATCTGTTTTGTGGCATTCGTCTGCCATGTAACATTCGTCTATTCCGCATGCGTCTGCTTTGTGGCATTCATCTTCTCCACATTTGTCTGTTGTGTGACATTCATCTGCTCCACATTCTTCTACTTTATAGCATTTGTCTGCTTTGTAGCATTCGTCTGCTTCTCCGTATGCGTCTGCTTCTTTGCATTCATCTGCCTTTCCGCATTTTTCAGCTTTTCTGCATTTGTCTGCTTTTCCACATTCGTCTGCTTTGTAATCACTCGTTTGCTTTCTGTTTTCTCTATAGATGAAGCTCCACTTCTTCTGTGCACTGTTCTTCTTGAATCATCTGATCAAAGTTTTAACCTTGCATATGATAGAATTCGTCTTCAAGGTCTTCATGAAAGTTTTAAATCTTGAAGTCTTCTTTTGACAGTCTAAAGAATTATTTTGTCCGACATATACAGAGAAAGTTATGCATTTTTTAATCCCTAAACAAGTTCAATAAAGTCAAGTACAGTATTGTTTCAATTTATGGTTCCGAATGCTGGGCTCCGGAAGCAGGGTCCAACGTTGTTTGGTATCATAGGGGATAGAAATGTGTTGGTTCATGTCATATGAATGTCCAAATGTTGGGCTCTAAAAATGGGGCCCAGCATTGTTTGGTATCAAAGCTTAGGTTTTTCCTAGGCTTAGAATCCATAGTAGCAGGAACTGTTATGTTATGCGATTACTTGTAGCACTGTGAATTGATTGAATTGCATTAAGTGACATGCATGTCATACATACATGTAAGAATTAAGACTGAAATGAAAGGTAAGCTAATAGTTAGTGTTTTCATTAAAGGAGTAAGATGCCACCTCGTAGAAGGACACGAGGAGTATTGCAAGGATCGATTGCACCTGACTTTCCTTCAAGGGAGGAGAGTACTGATGAGTCTGTAGCCTCAGGAAATGCTGAGGTTTCTGTAGGACCTGGTAGTGAGTCCGATTGATCACAGACGCAGGAGTCTTCTCTCCTGCAGGAGTAAGTGCCTGCTCTATTAAATCCAAGGATGTTTCAGGCATTTGCTTAGGCTATGGGCCAAATGCCGCAATCTTCTACTCCGACCCCAGCTCAAAAGGGGAGACAATTTGACAAGCTCAAGAAGTATGGGGTAGCGGATTTTTATAGGACTATGGATCTAGAAGAAACTAAGACTTGGTTGAGAAAGACCAAGAGGATGTTGGATCAGATGGACTGTGAGGATGAGGAGAAGGATGTTTATGCTGCTAGTTTGCTTCAGGGAGATGCTCTGCATTGGTGGGAGAGTGTGTCGGGGAGTTAGATGAGACTTTCAGTACTCGCATGGAAGGATTTCTTAGCAGTGTTTAAGAAGAAGTACCTGTCTGATGTGTATATTCAGCTGAAGCAGAGAGAATTTCTGAGTCTCACCCAGAGGGAAATGACGGTGAGTGAATATGAGCACTGATTTACATAATTAGCCCGATACGCAGCTGAGCTAATGATGAGTGAGGTTGTTAAGTGCCGTAGGTTCGAATCGAGGTTACACCTAGCTATTAGAGAGAAAGTGGTGGTACAACATTTTTGTGATTTTCAATAGTTGGTTAAAGCGGCTTTGAGGGTGGAGAACATTGAGAATATAAAGAGTGTCGTAAACAAAAAGAGAAAGGAGAGAGAACAGTTCAAGAGCGGAGGTGGTACTTCTATGCCTGAAAGGAGTGCTAGGACTTTCCCTGTATAGTCTGAGGGGAGGAGCAGTGGTGCAGGCAGGCCTAACTCAATAAGGACTTCTACTATTTCTCATCAAGCTTCAACGGTCAGAGGCAGTAGAAGGGGTGAAGGAGACAAGTCATCCGTCCCTAATTGCGACCATTGCAGTAAATTTTGTAGAGGGGAATGTTATAGGTTGATTGGAGCTTGTTTCAAATGTGGAGAGAAGGGGCACATGGCTAGAGAGTGTCCACGGTATGCAAGAAGAGAGGGAACTCAAAAGCAAGCTTCGAAGAGAACTGAGGCTGTGGGGCACAAAACTGCGACTGAAGTTGGCACCTCTGATGTAGTATGGAGGGTGAATCTTCCAGGAAGACCAAGGGGACAAGCACTAGTTAGAGTGTTTGCAACAATACGAGAGGATGCAGAGACCACTCATAAAGTTGTGACTGGTACGGTTAAACAAATTGATACTAAAGTTATTGTTTTAATTGATCCAAACTCTACCCACTCTTTTGTTTCATTAGGTTGAGCTATGTATGATAGGGATTTGAGTTTGTTGGAAACTCTTTTGATGGTGAGTACTATATTTAGCCAGTATATCATGATTAGTCAAGATTATTGAGACTATGAGATACATATTAGAGGAGAACAATTAGTGGTGAATCTAATACCATTAAAAATGGGAGGATTAGATGTGATTTTGGGTGTGGACACCTTGAAGAAGTAAAATTCCAACTTAGATTGCGAACGCAAGACGGTGAACTTCAAGTTAGATAATGGAAGAAAGGTGGTGTTTTTGGGATACAAAATAGTCAGTCCACCTGGAATTGTTTTGGTTCTGATAGCACTGAAAATGATGAGGAAAGGATGTAAGGCATTTTTGGTCTATGTGGTAGACACAAAGGTAGATAGAGGGAAGTTAGGAGATGTACTAGTGGTCATGGAATTCTCGGATGTCTTTACGAGGAGTTACCAGGACTACCGCCACCTAGGAAAATTGAATTTCTTATTAAGCTCCTTCCAGGCACAATGCTAATTTTGGTCTGCCTTATAGAATGGCTCCGGTGGAATTGAAGGAGCTTAAGGAGCAATTGGAAGATTTATTAGAGAAAGGCTATATTAGTCCGAGCTCTTCACTTTAGGAAGCTCCAGTCCTTTTTGTCAAGAAGAAAGACAGATCATTGCGAATGTGTGTAGATTATAGGAAGCTTAACCATGTCACCATTAAGAATAGATATCCACTTCCACGTATAGATGACTTGTTTGATCAGTTACAAGGGGCAAGGGTATTTTTGAAGATAGATTTAAGATCAGGTTACCATCAGTTGAGGATAGGGAGCCAGATGTGTCAAAAACTGCATTTAGAACACGGTATGGCCACTTTGAGTTCTTGGTCATGCCTTTAGGGTTGACAAATGCACCTGCAGCTTTCATGGATTGGTTGAATAGAGTCCTTAAGCCTTTCTTAGACCAATTTGTCATTGTCTTTATTACTGATATTTTGGTCTAAGCATGAGGAACATTTAAAAATTTCTTTCGAGATATTGAGAAAAAATGAGTTGTATGCCAAATTCAACAAATGTGAATTTTGGCTAAAAAAAGTGACATTTCTGGGACATGAGATTTCAAAGCAAAGAGTACATGTGGATCTGAGGAAGATAGAAGCGGTTGTGAAATAGGAAACACCTAAGAATGTAGCTGAAGTGAGAAGTTTTGTAGGATTGGCCGGGTATTACGGAAGGTTTTTAGAAGGCTTTTCTATAATAAAAACTCCACTTTCCAAATTGACAAGAAAGAATCTGAAATTTGTATGGACAGAGGAGTGTCAGGGCAGTTTTGAGGAATTGAAAAATAGGCTTACCACTACACCAGTTTTGACTTTGCCTTTTGGTAGTGATGGATACACGGTTTATAGTAATGCCTCAAGGAAAGGATTAGGTTGTGTGTTGATGCAAGAAGATAAAGTGATTGCTTATGCTTCTAGGCAATTAAAGCCTTATGAGATGAATTATCCTATGCATAACTTGGAGTTAGCGGCCATAATATTTGCTTTGAAGATTTGGAGACATTACTTATATGGAGTCACTACTAGGGTATTTACAGACCATAATAGTCTTAAATATCTGATGAGCCAAAAGGAGTTGAATTTGAGACAAAGGAGGTGGTTAGAACTGTTGAAAGATTATTATTTGATGATAGACTACCACCCAGGAAAAGCTAATGCAATAGCGGATGCATTGAGTAGGAAATCAACTATGGCATTTATGGAGACAGTGTATACTCCTTTGTTGGAGGAATTAGCTAGACTTAAAGTGACATTGAGACAAACTGAATCTAGTTGTATATTGGCTAACTTTAGAGTGAGGCCAGTATTGAATGAGAAGATTAAGAAGTTACAGGAACAAGATGAGTAATTGAGCAAGCTCCAAGAAGAGATTAAAAATGGTAAACCTTATGAAATAGAGATTGAAGAAGATGGATTGATGGTAGTAGGTAACAGATTGTGTGTTCCAAACATGTTGGAATTGAAAGATGAGATTATTGATGAGGCACACATTGCGCCTTATGCTATACACCCAGGAAGTACAAGAATGTATAGAGATTTAAAAGAGCAATTCTGCTGGAAAGGAATAAAGAAAAAAGTTGCAGAATGTGCTAAAAGGTGCTTAGTGTGTTAGCAAGTTAAAGCTAAACACTAGGCACCTTTAGGCAAACTTAAACCTCTGCCGATTCTGGAATGGAAATGGGAGAAGATTACGATGGATTTCTTGATGGGATTGCCGAGGACTATCAAGAAGCATGATACAATATGGGTGATTATGGATAGACTAACCAAGCCTACACATTTCTTGCCAATTAAGCAGACAGATTCTTTGAATGTTTTGCTCAAGAAATATGTAAATGAAATAATCAGACTTTATGGGGTTCCCAGCTCTATAGTCTCGGATAGAGGCCCTAGGTTCACCTCTAGATTTTGCCAAAGCTTATAGGAGGCTTTGGGAACCAAGTTGCATTTTAGTACAGCTTTCCATCCACAAACTGATGGTCAATCAAAAAGGACAATACAGACATTGGAAGCAATGTTAAGAGCTTATGATATAGACTTCAAGGATTATGGGATGATCATTTACCTTTCATCTAGTTTCCTTATAATAATTCCTACTACTCAGGAATTCAGATGGCACCTTACGAGGCTTTTTGTTGGACCCAAACTTTTCTTGGAAATTAGAACTATTATATGTGAAATGTTGGAAGTTAAAATTTGGAAAATGTAGTTGGAACATGTTCATTGAGCATGATTCAGTGTTTTAGCCATAAATTTTCCTCTAGTTATCCAAATGAGATGATTCTTGATTTGATTAAACTAGAGAAATAGGGCTACAAATTATCTGATGAAATCAAGTTCTAATTCAGACTCTAAAAATTTCAATTTTTGGATGGAAGTTGAGAACATTATATTGTTTCAGTATAAGAATAGTTCAAAAATTTTTAGGGTATAACTTTCAGATTTCCAAACCAAATTCAATGATTTTGGTGTCCTTAGAAAATTAAGACAATGAGGAACATTTTTCTAGAAGGAAGTGCTATCAAATTCCTTCAATTTTTCCATGATCATTAGTTAAGAAGTTAGAAGTATAAGATGTTAGTTATAAAGACATAAGAAGGGTAAATATGGAAAGACTACTCAAATGAGGGGCAAAATGGGAAAGGCAACAAAAATGTTGTCTTAAAAATAGGAGAAGAAGAGAGGGATTTATGAGAATAAGAAAGAAGAAGAAAAAAGCAACGTGAAATAGAGAAAAGAAGGAGAAACGTGAAAGAAGAGGAAAAGAGAGAGAGTTCGTGGGAGAGTGCAAAGGAAGAAGGAAAGAAGAAGAAGATTTGTCCAAGGTAAGCTTCGTTTTCTTCTTGCTTTGCTAGAGAAGGAGTTAGAAAGAGAAAAATGGGTTTTGTGTTGGGAATGAATGAAGAAAGAAGATGGTTTAAGGAAAAGCTAGGTTTTGGGTTTTCTAGCCTAGATGGACTATGGGTAGGTAAAGATTGAGCTTGATCTGTGTTGATTTCACTTGTTGGAAATTTGAAGTTTTAGGGATTTTTATGGAATTGAAATTGAATGAAAAATTGGGTTGTTTTAGGAAAATCAAGAACAACCTACCCAAGAGCAAGAAAAAGGGCATAAATTAAGTTTGGATTTTTAAGAGCTATAAGGTGGGTAATATCTTTATGGTTGTTGTGTGATGGGAAAATGCCTTATTGGTATGTTTATGGTTAGATTTCGTGAATTTGAATTGTTATGATTGTATGAAAATGTATGATGATTCATTATTATGTCATGCCATGAAAGACGAATGGCTTTTTGTATGATGAATTATGACCATTGTATACCTTGAAAAAGGTTATGACATTTTGAATTAAATTATGAGCATGATTATCCTATGCCTTGTATTATGGCATTTTGATTAATGGAAAGAAGAAAAGGCATGAGAATATGAAATTTGTGATTGAATAAATTAAGCATAAATTTGTTTGTGGTTGGGAAAGAGAGAAATGTTTTGTTAGTCACGTGTACGTTGACATATAGCCTTCTCCTAGCTGCCCGTTTGAGGCCACGAGATCCTAAGAAATCGGACTCGTTTTGTTCACGGCTTAAACTTCGATTTATCTGTTTTACTCTATGGAACTCTCGAGCCAGTTATGTGTGGATTTGCATTTTGATATGTCAAGTTATGATGCAAGATTGAGTGTTATGTTTTGATGATTTATTACACTTGACATGTTTTATGTGATGATATGTTGAACTATGAGTTGCGAATTTGAATTGTGAATGATAGATTTGCTAGCTCAATGAGATTTAAATATGTATGAATATATGAAGTATAAGTATGTTAATTATGTGGCTCATTGCCAATGGCTATAAATATATTACCTACTGAGCTGTGTAGCTCAACCCATCATTTTCCCTCCTTAGGTGCAGAACAAAAAGATTAGCGATCCTTGCAAGGCAATTGGACAAGTCCGAGATAGTTTGCTTTTAACTAAGCTAGTTCGAACACTTTTGTATAGCTTGTTAAGCATGCCAACATTGATCATCCATTTGTATTTGTTTCAAGTTTGTGATTTGTATATTGATTTGTACACAAAGCTTGTTCAAATATCTACTTTTCATCAAAATGAGAACGGGAAATTTAGGATTTCCTCTTATGTATGATGATGTCATTTTAAAGGTTGAGTATGATGACAGTGAAAGTGGATTGTGTTTATACATATGCTTCTTTGTTGAGATTGCAAATTGTTATTTGTTTTAGAATAACATGTTAGAAAGGTTTTATGGGATGAATCACTTGTGGTAAGATTCAAGAGTTAACAAAAAGCACTAGGTAGTTGAATTGGTATGAAGAGAAAATGCATTTTGCAAGCTTTCATAGGTGTAAAAATGGTGTTCCGACTTTAGAGGAAAAACTGGATTAATATAGGCTGAATTGGACAAAGTGATCTTCATGAAAGTTGTAGTTTATCCTCTTAGGTTTCCAACGTTATAAAGTTTGTAAATTTTGGGTATCGGAGTTGAGATATATAAGCATTATAAGAGATGATGCTGCATAGGAAGTATGAACGTGACAGCTATGGAGAATGATGATAGTTTATGTATGTTATGAGTCATTGGAGTTGAGTTTTAGGAGATTTATGAAATCATTTTGGGAATTTAATGTTTAGGGAGTCATATTACATTAGAATAAGTGAATTTGTGAAGATTATGAGTGAATATGAAGTTAGAATGGATGTAGGAACCATTAGAGATGCTTTAGAGGAAGTTTTGGGTGACATATGTTCATTAGACGGACATTAAGTCCATTAAACAGACCTTTTTGGGTGAAAAAGATCCCCTATCCTAGTGCATGTCCATTAAACGGACATTAGTGTCCGTTAAACGGACCTTTTCGGGTGAAAAATGGCTCCCAAGCCATTCTATTTCTATTAAATGGACATGTATGTCCGTTAAATGGACATTCACGGGACAGCTACATTAAATTGCAATTTTAAGCCTTTTAGAGGCAGAATATTTCTTTGGGTTCTTCATGAAAGTTATAGATCTTGAAGTCTTCTTTCTAATGGTCTAAACACGAAATCAATATGACATCTATAGCAGAAGTTATGGCAATTGCGCCAAGATATGTACAATATGATTTAGGGACATAAACATGTTGGATTCTTTTGGACATAATTTCTTCATTTGACCTCCGAATTAAGTGATTCTTGAAGCGATAGATTTATAACACATTTTCCTACCTTCCCACAAAAATTTATAGCTTTTTTTCTTTAATTGAAAAATATTGATGGAAATAAAATGAGGGATTGGTTGGAATAGCATAACTAGGTTATGACTATACTTTGGGATTTTTAGCATATCTTAAGCTATAAAGCTCCGAATGAGATGATTCTTATTTCAAAATAAACTAGATACATGGGGCTACAATATTTTTGGTAAAAAAATCAAGCCGTGATTTGGGTGTCTGACTGATGTGGGCTTGCTCCTTGTAGTTTGGGATTTTATGAGAATGAGGATGTAACAATGAGGGCTAAAGAGATTCCATGGAAATAACCTATAAGAAATATGCTCACTTCTTATGTTTATGATATTTGTAATGATTGTTGGGCTTCAGAAACAGGACCCAACATCTTGTGGTATCAGAGCTTAGGCTTTTGGGTTCCTAGGCTTAGAATGCATAATGGTGTTAATTGTTATACTATGTGACTATTTGTTTGTATTGTAATTTGATTGATTGCATTAAGTGACATGCATATCATGCATACATGTAGAAAATAAGATTCAAATGAAATTAAGCATAAAAAAATAAATGTCTTATTGAAGGAGTAAAATGCCACCTCGTAAAAGAACACGAGGAGTTTTGCAAGGATCTGCTGCACCTGATTCCTCACTATAGAGACGGATACTGATGATTATAGAATCTCAGTAATTGCAACTACATGAGTCACATATATAAACTTTCTTTAAGAGTTTGGACAGTTAGAAACAATGAGAAGAATGGTGTTTTGTCAGAGTATAAGATAAGGAAAGTTGTGGATATTTAGAAATAGGAAATATTACGTGGTATGATATATTAGATATAAATTCAGTATTTGTGGATATGTCAGCGAATTTGATAACGAAATTTTGTTGAAGATATGTACTTGAGTTGATATGGATGTGAAAATATTTTCATAAATTGACTGAAAAAGAAATACAAACATGGATTTACGGTGTACAAGCAAAGTGGAAATGACAAGCTGAATCGGAATTTATGATCCGGAATAATATTGAGCTAGTGAATTGAGATCAAAATTTCAAGAGGGTTATGCGTCTATAATTCTAAATTGATTACACGTATGGGAAAAAATGAAGCAAATGATAGTGATATATATATATATATATAGAAGTCATCGAGGTTATGTCGACCAGTTATTATGAGTACATATGCGATGATGTGGTTACATTGGTGAATAATGTGATTGAGTACATACAAGATTTATATTTGGATATGGTATATGAGGTAATCTAGGATCCCTATAGTTAAAATTATGAGACGAATGAGAATAATGTAATGGAAGTATGTTATAGGTGATTATGCTAAAAAGTAACTACGATGGAGCCAAAATTTTAAATAGCAGTATACTATTCAGAGGTTGTTCGGAATTAGTTACGATTGATACATCAGTAGCATAAGTTATAAATCGGTGACATGCCAAAATATAAGAGCAAACGAATATGCCTCTAAATTATTGTAATATCATGAGTAGTTGAAATTGATCGTATTGAGGTGTTAAGAGTGGCTGAAACAACATAGATGATGATAGCAATTGATTAATAAAGACTGCATGAACAGGATGATAGTAGCAAGAAATCATCTTTTAAAGAAGAATTTCATTAAATTAGGTTGAACATATTAGTTACTTTATACTAGGAATGATCAAGGAAAGAGCAAATCAGAAAAGAACACGAAATGAATCAAAAGTGAATATTGGAGTCATATCCCTAGTGGAAACTCAAGCATAAGAGATAGAGTATGCGCAGGAGATATAAATTAGATTTTGATGAACGTATTACCAACACAGGAAGTTAAGTTCTCAAATAAGCTAAAATGTGTGAAGAAATCAGTATGAATGAGCAGATAGTAGAATAAGTCAATGTGAAATCAGAGGAAATCGAATGAATTGAGAAAAAACACTTGAGAAAGGAAGTCAATTGGGAAATTGAAAATGACGTGAGATACTACTACCTTATTGAGGAATAAGATACTTAAAGAATTTGGTGAACTAATCACGGGCACAAGGAGTTTTTGGTTATATCTGTTGAGTTAACAATTCCCTGACAGTACTATGGTATTTAAGAATTAAAGCGATCCAAGAAAAATTTGATGATATATTAAATGTATTCGAAAAGTTGAGAAGAATAGTTTGAATACTTGAGGGAAAAAATGTGTAAATCATATGAGTAATGAAAGCAAAGAGAATTTTGAGGAATTATAACACTGATATTAATTATATCATCTATATTTTGAGACTTTATAGTATAAAATGATGTTGTATAAGAGATTAGGATAAAAATCCAATGCAGCATGATAAAGTGATTTCTTATGCATAGAGACAATTAAACACCATGAGATGATTATTTGATGTATGAATTGGAATTTGCTGCAATGGTGATCATTTTGAAAGTTTGGAGACATTATAAGTACAAAAATATTTGGAAATATACAGATCATCTACTTTGAGGTACATATTAAGTTGAAAGAATGGAATACGAGACTAAGACAATAGAAAGAAGTACTAAAAGATTTTGATGATACAAATGAGTATTTCCTAGTAAAGTTAGTGTTGTATCTGATACATTAAGCAAAAATCCTGATAGCAGTGAAGCATGAATTCAGATATTAAGGTTATCAGATAGTGCAAAAAAACAAAAAAAGAGTATAGAATATGGAGTTAAAGTTTAGGCAAGTCAAAGTACTATTTGCTATGGAAATTGAAGATCAGTTTTACATGGAAGGATTAGCAAAGCTTAAATTAAGGATTCAGAAATTGAAAATCTTATTTAGGAATTGAAAATGGATCTGAATTTCGAGTTTGAATTGGAAAATGATGCTTTGTGATCGAAATGAGAAGTATGTACACCGATAAAGATGATTGAGCAAATAAATTTCTAGAGAAAGCACAAATGATAACTTAAATGATACATCCTAGTAGGAATACGTCGAGATAGCGTTTGATGGCTAAGGAGGTAAAAGCAAATGGCTACACTTGTGAGTTGTCAACAGTCTTGACTGTTGTAGAGATGCTTAAAACTTATATTTTTGAAGTTCATAGGAATATGAGATCAATGTACAACTTTGATTGACTTTGAGCATAATAATCATTATCGCAGTGATGTCATTAGAATATTGTATGGAGCGTTATACGACAAAAAGAGTTGTCTGTCTCTTTATTTGGATGAATAGGGCCAAAGATGGTTAAAGGCCATAATTGATTGGAGATGTTATTGATAAGTGAAATTGATCTGTATTAGGAATTAAGTGACTCAAGGAAAATGAATGAATTAGATGGGTTAACACCAAAGGTATGGAATACAGTGAGATAGACATAAGAGTTAAGTCTACTGACACTATAGAGATGTGAACTATGAAACAAAGGATGAAACGTTCCTAAGGTGGGCTTAGATTGAATGCAAGATACCTCATATTCATAATGTGTTATATGTGAGTATGTTAAGAAATATCAATATGATATGACATTGGTATTATCGATGCAAAAAGTTGAAAAATTATGAATAATTAGAAGAATATTAAGGAATTAGTTAAGAAAGCGAATGACTAAATGAGGGATTGAAAGATCGAGTGAGTTTATTGACTATGATCATTTGGAAGAAATTATTCGAGTGAATAAGTTGGAACATGTTTATTGAGCATGCTTCAGTGTTTTAGCCATAACTTTTTCTCTAGTTATCGAAATGAGATGATTCTTGATTTCGATTAAACTAGAGAAATAGGGTTACAAATTATATGATGAAATTGAGTTATAATTCAGACTCTAAGAGTTTAAATTTTTGGATGGAATTTGAGCACATAATATTGTTTCCGTATAAGAATAGTCCAAAAATGTTTGAGTTATAACTTTCAGATTTTGGAACCAAATTGAAAGATTTTGGTATCAGTAGAAAATTAAGACAATGAGGAATATTTGGCTAGAAGGAAGTGTTAGCAAATTCCTTCAATTGTTCTATGATCATTAGTTAAGAAGTTAGAAGTATAAGATGATAGTTTAAAGACCAAAGGAGGGTACATGGGAAGGGCTAATTAAATGAAGGGTAAAAAGGGAAGAGCAAGCAAATTAAGGTCTTGAAATAAGAAGAAGAGGGGGGAAACGTGGAGAGAGGAGAGAACTTTTGTGAGAAGCAAAAGAAAGAAGAAAAAACATGGGAGAAGAGAAGAAAAGAGAGAGAGTTCATGAGAGTGTGCAAGAAGGAAGAAGAAAGAAGGAGAAATCAAGCTTGACAAGGTAAGTTTATCTTCTTCTTCTTGCTTTGTTAGAGAAAGAGTTAGAGAGAGAAAGTGTTTTGTGTAGAGAATGGGAATTGGATTGGAAAAAGAAGATTTGAGAGAACCCATTTGATTTTTGGTTTTCCAAGTTAAGTTTTGGATTTTCTAACCTAGATGGACTATGGGTAGGCTAAGATTAAGCTTGATTTATGTTGATTTCATTGGTTGTGATTTTTGAAGTTTTAGGGTTTTATTGAGTTGGAATTGAAAAGGATAAATTGGTTGTTTTAGGAAATCAAGAAAAGCCTATTCAAGAGTAAGAGGAAGGGCACCATTGAATTTGGATTTTCAAGAGTTATAAGGTGGGTAATATCTTTATAGTTGTTGTGCGATGGGCAAATGCCCTATTTTTATGTTTATGCTTAGATTTTGTGAATTTGAATTGTTGTGATTGTATAAAAAATGTATGATGATTCATTATCATGTCATGCCATGAAAGAAGAATGGCTTTTTGTATGATGAATTATGACCATGTTATACCTTGAAAAAGGTTATGACATTTTGAATTAAACTATGAGCATGATTATGTTATGCCATTTTGATTAAATGGAAAGAAGAAAAAACCATGACAATATGAACTTGTGATTGATTGATTTAAGCATGAGATTTGATTGTGTTTAGGTTAGAGTGAAACCGTTTCGCAGTTACGTGCACGTCGACGTAAATCCTTCTCCCAGCTACCCACTTGTGGCCCACGAGATCCAAAAATTGGACTTGTTTCGTTAACAGTGTAAACTTCAGTTTCTCCGTTTTGTTCCACGGAACCCTCGAGCCATTTATGTGTTCATTTGCATTTTGATATGTCAAGTTATGATGCAAGATTGAGTGTTATGTTTTGATTTTCTAAGCTTCCAAGAGTGGTTTCAAGTTGGTGCAAGAAGGAAAAAGATGGAAAAGGAGGAGAGCAACAAGA
>JAOTAZ010061470.1:0-17159 GCA_025629785.1 Erythroxylum oxycarpum | reverse complement strand
TGACAAAATAGTGGAAACAAGCCCTAGTTGGCCACGATTTGCCAGTTTACCATCAAAAACATTTGTAATATAACCTTGTTCGGCCATGTTCGGCCTCTAGTCATACTTTGTAATGATAAAACAACGGAAACAAGTCCTAGTCGGTCACGATTTGCCAGTTTCCCATCAAAAACTCGTGTATTATAGCCTTGTTCGACTTTAATGTCAAAATAGCGGAAACAAGTCCTAGTCAGTCACGATTTGCTAGTTTACCATTAAAAACCCGTGTATTATAGCTTTGTTCGCCCACGTTCGACCACGTTCGGCCATGTTCGGTCATACTTTGTAATGAAAAAGTAGCGGAAACAATTCTTAGTCGGTCACGATTTGCCAGTTTTCCATCAAAAACACGTGTATTATAACCATGCTCGGCCATGTTCGGCCAAGTTCAGCCACGTTCGGCCATGTACGGTCATACTCTGTAATGCCAAAATGGCGGAAACAAGTCCTAGTCAGTCACGATTTGCGAGTTTCCCATCAAAAACTCATGTATTATAGCTATGTTCGGCTATGTTCGGCCATGTTCGGCCACGGTCGGCCTTGTTCGGTCATGCTCTGTAATGCCAAAATAGCGGAAACAAGTCCTAGTCGGTCACGATTTGCCAGTTTCCCATCAAAAACTCATGTATTGTAGCCTTGTTCGGCTACAATGACAAAGTAGCGAAGAAAAGTCCGAGTCGGTCATGATTTGCTAGTTTACCATCAAAAACTCGTGTAATATAGCTTTGCTCGGCAATGTTCGGCGAAGTTCGGCCACGTTCGGCAATGTTCGGTCATACTTTATAATGACAAAATAGCGGAAACAAGTCCTAGTCAGTCACGATTTGCCAGTTTCCTATAAAAAACTCGTGTATTATTGCCATGCTCGACCAAGTTTGGCCATTTTCGGCCACGTTCGGCCTTGTGCGGTCATACTCTGTAATGCCAAAATAACGGAAACAAGTCCTAGTCGATCACGATTTGCCAGTTTTCCATCAAAAACACGTGTATTATAGCCTTATTCGGCAATTTTCGGCCATGTTCCCCACGTTTGGCCATATTCGATCATACTTTGTAATGACAAAATAGAGAAAACAAGCCCTAGTTGGTAAGGATTTGCCAGTTTACCATCAAAAACTCATGTATTATAGCCTTGTTCGGCCATGTTCGGCAATGTTCGGCCATGTTCGGTCATATTCCGTAATGACAAAATAGCGGAAAGAAGCCCTAGTTGGTCACGATTTGCCAGTTTACCATCAAAAATTCGTGTATTATAGCCTTGTTCGGCCTTGTTCGGCCACGTTTGGGCATACTCTGTAATGACAAATAGTAGCAGAAACAAGTCCTAGTAGGTCACGATTTGCCAGTTTCACATCAAAAACTCGAGAATTAAAGCCTTGTTTGGCTATGTGCGGTCATACACTGTAAAGACAAAATAGCGGAAACAAGCCCTAGTTGGTCACGATTTGCCAGTTTACCATCAAAAACTCGCGTATTATCGCCTTGCTCGACCATGTTCGGCCATGTTTGGCCACGTTCGGCCATGTTCGGTCATACTTTGTAATGACAACATAACGGAAACAAGTCCTAGTCGGTCACGGTTTGCCTGTTTCCCATCAAAAACTCGTGTGTTATAGCCTTGTTCAGCTATATTCGGCGATATTCGGTCATACTCTGTAATGAGAAAATAGCGAAAACAAGTCCTAGTCGGTCACGATTTTCCAGTTTCCCATCAAAAACTCCTTTATTATAACCTTGCTCGGCCATGTTCGGCCACGTTCGGCCATCTTCAGTCATACTTTACAATGACAAAATTGCGGATTCAAGCCGCAGTCGACCACTATTTGTCAGTTTCCCATCTAAAACTCGTGTATTTTAGCCTTGCTTGTTCATGTTCGACGACGTCGGGCTATGTTCGGTCATACTCCGTAACTCATGTATTATAGCCTTGTTCGGCCATGTTCGGCCATATTCGGTCATAGTCTGTAATGACAAAATAGTGGAAAGAAGCCCTTGTTGGTCACGTTTTACCATTTTACCATCAAAAACTCGTGTATTATAGCCTTCCTCGGCCATGTTCTGCCTTGTTCGGCCACGTTTAGCCATGTTCGGTCATACTTTGTAACGACAAAATAGCGGAAACAGGCCCTAGTTGGTCACAATTTGCCAGTTTACCATCAAAAACTCGTGCATGATAGCCTTGTTCAACCATGTTCGGCCTTATTCGGTAATACTCTGTAATGACAAAATAGCGAAACAAGCCCTATTTGGTCACAATTTACCAGTTTACCATCAAAAACTCGTGTATTATAGCTTTGCTCGGCCATGTTCGGCAATGTTCTGCCACGTTCGGCCATGTTCGGTCATACTCTGTAATGACAAAATATCGGAAACAAGTCCTAGTCGGTCACGATTTGCCAGTTTCCCATCAAAAACTCGTGTATTATAGCCTTGTTCGTCCACCTTTGGCCAAGTTCGGTCTTACTCTATAATGACAAAATAGCGTAAACAAGCCCTAGTTTGTCACGATTTGCCAGTTTATCATCAAAAACTCGTGTATTATAGCCTTGTTCGACCATGTTCAGCCACCTTTGGACAAACTCTGTAATGGCAAAATAGCAGAAACAAGTCCTAGTCGGTCACGATTTGCCAGTTTTCCATCAAAAACTTGTGTATTATAGTCATGCTCGGCCAGGTTCGGCCATGTTCGGCCATGTACTATCATAATGTGTAATGCCAAAATAGCGGAAACAAGTCCTAATCGGTCACGATTTGCCAGTTTCCCATCAAAAACTCATGTATTATAGCCTTGTTCGGCCATGTTCGGCCACGTTCGGCCACGTTCGGTCATACTTTTTAATGACAAAATAGGGGAAACAAGTCCTAGTCGGTCACGGTTTGCCTGTTTCCCATTAAAAACACGTGCATTCTAACCTTTTTTGGCTATATTCGGCGATGTTCGGCCACGTTCGGCCATGTTCGGTCATACTCTGTAATGACAAAATAGAGGAAACAAGTCCTAGTCGGTCACGATTTGCTAGTTTCCCACCAAAAACTAGTTTATTATAGCCTTGCTCGGCCATGATCGGCCACGTTCGGTCATGTTCAGTCATACTTTGCAATGACAAAATAGCGGAAACAAGCCGCAGTCAACCACTGTTTGCCAGTTTCCCATCTAAAACTCATGCATTATAGCCTTTCTCTTCCATGTTCGGCCACGTCAGGCCATGTTCGGTCATACTCCGTAATGACAAAATAGCGAAAACAAGCCCTAGAAGGTCACGATTTGCCAGTTTACCATCAAAAATTTGTGTATTATAGCCTTGTTCGGCCATGTTCGGCCATATTTGGTCATACTCTGTAATGACAAAATAGTGGAAAGAAGCCCTAGTTGGTCACGATTTACCATTTTACCATCAAAAACTCGTGTATTGTAGCCTTCCTCGGCCATGTTCGGCCATGTTCGGCCATATTTAGCCATGTTCAGTCGTACTCTGTAATTACAAAATAGCGGAAACAAGTCCTAGTCGGTCACGATTTGCCTGTTTCCCATCAAAAACTCATGTATTAAAGCCTTGTTCTGCAATGTTCGGCCACCTTTGGCCATGTTCGATCATACTCTGTAATGACAAGATAGCGGAAACAGGCCCGAGTTGGTCAAAATTTGCCAGTTTACCATCAAAACTCGTGCATTATAGCATTGTTCAACCATGTTCTGCCATGTTCGGTAATACTCTGTAATGAAAAAATAGCGGAAACAAGCCTTAGTTGGTCACGATTTTCCAGTTTACCATCAAAAACTAGTGTATTATACCTTTGCTCGGACATGTTCGGCCACGTTCGGCCATGTTCGGTCATACTCCGTAATGACAAAATAGCGTAAACAAGCCCTAGTTTGTCACGATTTACCAGTTCTCCATCAAAAACTCGTGTATTATAGCCTTGTTCAGCCATGTTCAGCCACCTTTGGACATACTCTGTAATGACAAAATAGCGGAAACAAGTCCTAGTCGGTCACGATTTGCCAGTTTTTTATCAAAAACTTGTGTATTATAGCCATGCTCAGCCACGTTCGGCCACGTTCGGCCGTGTTCGGTCATACTCTTTAATGACAAAATAGGGGAAACAAGTCCTAGTCGGTCACGATTCGCCAGTTTCCCATCAAAAACTCGTGTATTATAGCCTTGTTCGGCTATGTTAGGCCATGTTCGGCCACGTTCGGCCATGTTCGGTAATACTCTGTAATAACAAAATAGTGAAAACAACTCCTAGTCTCTCACGATTTGCCAGTTTCCCATCAAAAACTCGTTTATTATAGCCTTGTTCGGCTATAATGACAAAATAGTGGAAACAAGTGCTAGTTGGTAACGATTTGCTAGTTTACCAACAAAAACTCGTGTATTATAGCTTTGCTAGGCCATGTTCGGCCATGTTCGGTCATACTCTGTATTTACAAAATAGCGGAAACAAGTCCTAGTCGGTCACGATTTGCTAGTTTACCAACAAAAACTCGTATATTATAGTTTTCCTCAGCCATGTTCAACCACGTTTGGCCACGTTCGGCCATGTTCGATCATACTTTGTAATTACAAAATAGCAGAAACAAGTCCTAGTCAGACATGGTTTGCCAGTTTCCCATCAAAAACTCGAGTATTATAGCCTTGTTCGGCCATGTTCGGCCATGTTCGGTCATGCTCTGTAAAGGCAAAACAGAGGAAACAAGCCCTAGTCGTTCACGATTTGCCAGTTTACCATAAAAAACTCTTGTATTATAGCTTTGCTCGACCATGCTTGGCAATGTTCGGCCACGTTCAGCCTTGTTCGGTTATACTCTATAATGACAAAATAGCGAAAACAAGTCCTAGTCGGTCACGATTCGCCAGTTTCCCGTCAAAAACTCGTGTATTATAGCCTTGTTCGGCTATAATGACAAAATAGCGGAAACAAGTCCTAGTCGGTCACGATCTGCTAGTTTACCATCAAAAACTCCTGTATTATAGCTTTGCTCGGCCACCTTCAGCCACGTTCGGTCATGGTCGGTCATACTCTATAATGACAAAGTAGCGGAAACAAGTCCTAGTCGACCACGATTTGCCAGTTTCCCATCAAAAACTCGTTTATTATAGCCTTGTTCGGCTTTAATGACAAAATAGCAGAAACAAGTCCTCATCGGTCACGATTTGCTAGTTTACCATCAAAAACTCGTGTATTATAGCTTTGCTCGGCTATGTACCACCATGTTCGGCCAAGTTCGGTCATGCTCGGTCATACTCTGTAATGACAAAGTAGCGGAAACAAATCCTAGTAGGTAATGATTTGCCTGTTTCCCATAAAAAACTCTTGTATTATAGCCTTGTTCGGCAACGTTCGGCCACGTTTGGCCATGTTCGATCATACTCTGTAATGATAAAATAGCGAAAACAAGCCCTAGTTGGTCACAATTTGCCAACTTCCCAACAAAAACTTGTGTATTATAGCCTTGTTCGGCCATGTTCGGCCACGTTCAGCCATGTTCGGTCATGCTCTATAATGACAAAATAGTGGAAACAAGTCGTAGTCGGTCACGATTTGCTAGTTTCCCATCAAAAACTCGTGTATTATAGCCTTGTTCGACTTTAATGTCAAAATAGCGGAAACAAATCCTAGTAAGTCACGATTTGCTAGTCTACCATTAAAAACTCATGTATTATAGCATTGTTCAACCATGTTCGGCCACGTTCGGCCACGTTCGGTCATACTTTGTAAGGACAAAGTAGCGGAAAGAAGTCCTAGTCGGTCACGATTTACAAGTTTCCCATCAAAAACACGTGTATTATAGCCATGCTTGGCCATATTCGGCCAAGTTCGCCACGTTCGGCCATGTACTGTCATACTCTGTAATGCCAAAATGGCGGAAACAAGTCCTAGTCAGTCACGATTTGCCAGTTTCCCATCAAAAACTCATGTATTATAGCCTTGTTCGGCTGTGTTCGGCCACGGTCGGCCATCTTCGGTCATACTTTGTAACGCCAAAATAGCGGAAACAAGTCCTAGTCGGTCACGATTTGCCAATTTCCCATCAAAAACTCGTGTATTGTAGCCTTGTTCGGCTATAATGACAAAGTAGCGGAAAAAAGTCCGAGTCGGTCACGATTTGCTAGTTTACCATCAAAAACTCGTGTATTATAGCTTTGCTCGGCAATGTTCGGCCACATTCGGCAATGTTCGGTCATACTCTGTAATGAAAAAATAGCGGAAACAAGTCCTCGTCGGTCACATTTTGCCAGTTTTCCATCAAAAACTATTGTATTATAGCCTTGCTCGGCCATGTTCGGCTATGTTCGGCCATGTTCGGCCATGTTCTGTCATACTCTGAAATGATAAAATACCAGAAAGAAGCCACTGTGGATCACTATTTACTAGTTTCCTATTTAAAACTCCTGTATTACAGCCTTTCTCGACCATGTTCGGCTACGTTCGGCCATGTTCGGTAATCCTCCGTAATGACAAAATAGCGAAAACAAGCCCTAGTTGGCCACGATTTGCAAGTTTACCATCAAAAACTTTTGTAATATAACCTTGTTCGGCCATGTTCGGCCACGTCCAGTCACACTCTGTAATGACAAAATAGCGGAAACAAGTCCTAATCAGTCACGATTTGCTAGTTTCCCATAAAAAACTAATGTATTATAGCCTTGTTAGGCCATGTTCAGTCATGTTTGGCCACGTTTGGCCATGTTAGGACATACTATGTAATGACAAAATAGCGGAAACAGGCCCTAGTTGTTCACGATTTGCTAGTTTACCATAAAAAACTTGTGCATTATATAGCCTTGTTCGGCCATGTTCAGCCATGTTTGGCCACGTTTGGCCATGTTAGGACATACTCTGTAATGACAAAATAGCAGAAACAGGCCCTAGTTGGTCACGATTTGCCAATTTACCATCAAAAACTTGTGCATTATAGCCTTGTTCAACCATGTTCGGCCATGTTCGGTCATACTCTGTAATGAAAAAATAGTAGAAACAAGCCCTATTTAGTCACGATTTGCCAGTTTACCATCAAAAACTCGTGTATTATACCATTACTCGGCCATGTTCGGTAATGTTCGGCCTCGTTCTGCCATTTTCAGTCATATTCTGTTATCCCATAATAGCGGAAACAAGTCCTATTCGGTCACAACTTGCCAGTTTCCAATCAAAAACTCGTGTATTATAGCCTTGCTCATCTTACCATGTTCGGCCACGTTCGGCCATGTTCGGCCATATTCCGTAACAACAAAATAGCGGAAACAAGCCCTAGTTGGTCACGATTTGCCAGTTTACCATCACAAACTCGTGCATTATAGCCTTGTTCAGCCATGCTCGGCCATGTTTGGACATACTCTGTAATGACAAAATAGCGGAAACAAGTCCTAGTCGGCCACGATTTGCTAGTTTCCCATAAAAACACGAGTATTATAACCCTGGTCGGCCATGTTTGATCATACTCTGTAAAGACAAAATAGCATAAACAAGCCCTAGTCGGTCACGATTTGCCAGTTTACCGTAAAAAACTCGTGTATTATAGCTTTGTTCAGCCATTCTTGGCAATGTTCGGCCACGTTCGGCCATGTTCTGTCATACTCTATAACGACAAAATAGCGGAAACAAGTCCTAGTCGGTCACGATTCGCCTGTTTCCCATCAACAACTCGTGTATTATAGCCTTGTTCGGCTATAATGACAAAATTGCGGAAACAAGTCCTAGTCGTTCATGATCTGCTAGTTTACCATCAAAAACTCATGTATTATAGCTTTGCTAGGCCATGTTCAGCCACGTTCGGCCATGTTCGGTCATACTCTTTAATGACAAAATAGCGGAAACAAGTCCTAGTCGGTCACGATTTGCCAGTTTCCCATAAAAAACTCGTGTATTCTTGCCATGCTCGGCCATGTTCATCCATGTTCGGCCACGTTCGGCCATGTGCAGTGATACTCTGTAATGCCAAAATAGCGGAAACAAGTCCTAGTCGGTCACGATTTGCCAGTTTTCCATCAAAAACTAGTGTATTATAGCCTTGTTCGTCAATTTTCGGCGATGTTCGGCCACGTTTGGCCATGTTCGATCATACTTTGTAATGACAAAATAGTGAAAACAAGCCCGTGTTGGTCACGATTTGCTAGTTTACCAAAAAAAACTCATGTATTATAGCCTTGCTCGGCCATGTTTGGCAATGTTCGGCCATGTTCGGTAATATTCCATAATGACAAAATAGCGGAAAGAAGCCCTATTTGGTCACGATTTGTCAGTTTACCATAAAAAACTCGTGTATTATAGCCATGTTTGGTCATGTTCGGCCATGTTCGGCCACGTTTGGACATACTCTGTAATGACAAAAAGTAGCAGAAACAAGTCCTAGTTGGTCACGATTTTCCAGTTTCCCATAAAAAAATCGAGAATTAAAGCCTTGTTTGGTCATGTTCAGACATACTCTGAAAGGACAAAATAGCGGAAACAAGCCCTAGTTGGTCACGATTTGCCAGTTTAACATAAAAAACTCGTGTATTATAGCCTTGCTCGGCCATGTTCGGCCACGTTCGGCCATGTTCGGTGATACTTTGTAATGACAAAATAGCGGAAACAAGTCCTAGTTGGTCACGGTTTGCCTGTTTCCCATCAGAAATTCGTGTATTATACCTGTGTTCGGCTATATTAGGCGATCTTTGGTCATACTCTGTAATGAAAAATTAGCGGAAACAAGTCCTAATCGGTCACGATTTGCCAGTTTCCCATCAAAAACTCGTTTATTATAACCTTGGTCGGCCAAGTTCGGCCACGTTCGGCCATGTTCAGTCATACTCTGAAAGGACAAAATAGCGGAAACAAGCCCTAGTTGGTCACGATTTGCCAGTTTACCATAAAAAACTCGTGTATTATAGCCTTGTTAAACCATGTTCCGCCACGTTTTGACATCCTCTGTAATGACAAAATAGCGGAAACAAGTCCTAGTCGGTCACGATTTGCCAGTTTTCCATAAAAAACTAGGATATTAAAGCCTTGTTCGGCCATTTTCGGTCATACTCTTTAAAGACAAAATAGTAGAAACAAGTCCTAGTTGGTCACGATTTGCCTGTTTCCCATCAAAAACTCGTGTATTATAGCCTTGTTCGGCTATATTCAGCCATGTTCGGCCACGTTCGGCCATGTTCGGTCATGCTCTGTATTGAGAAAATAGCGAAAACAAGTCCTAGTCGGTCACGATTTGCCAGTTTCCCATCAAAAACTCGTTTATTATAGCCTTGCTCGGCGATGTTCGGCCACGTTTGGCCATGTTCAGTCATACTTTGCAATGACAAAATAGCGGAAACAAGCCGCAGTCGACCACTATTTGCCAGTTTCCCATCTAAAACTCGTGTATTATAGCCTTGCTTGTCCATGTTGGGCCACGTTGGCCCATGTTCGGTCATACTCCGTAATGACAAAGTAGCGGAAACAAGCCTTAGTTGGTCACGATTTGCCAATTTACCATCAAAAACTCGTGAATTATAGCCTTGTTCGGCAATGTTCGGCCATAGTCAGTCATACTCTGTAATGACAAAATAGTGGAAACAAGCCTTAGTTGGTCATGAATTACTAGTTTACCATCAAAAACTCGTGTATTATAGCCTTCCTCAGCCATGTTCGGCCATGTTCGGTCATACTCTGTAATGACAAAATAGCGAAAACAAGTCCTAGTCCGTCACGATTTGCCTATTTCCCATCAAAACTCATGTACTAAAGCCTTGTCCAGCTATGTTCGACCACGTTTGGCCATGTTTGATCACACTCTGTAATGACAAAATAGTAGAAACAGGCCCTAGTTGGTCACAATTTGCCAGTTTACCATCAAAAACTTGTGCATTATAGCCCTGTTCAACCATATTCGGCCATGTTCGGTATTACTCTGTAATGACAAAACAACGAAAACAAGCCCTAGTTTGTCACGATTTGCCAGTTTACCATCAAAAGCTCGTGTATTATAGCCATGCTCGGTCATGTTCGGCCATGTTCGGCCACCTTTGGCCATGTACGGTCATACTCTGTAATGCCAAAATAGCGGAAACAAGTCCTAGTCGGTCACGATTTGCCAACTTCCCATAAAAAACTTGCGTGTTACAGCCTTGTTCGGCTATGTTCGGCCACGTTCGGCCATGTTCGATCATACTCTGTAATGACAAAATAGCGGAAACAAGTCCTAGTCGGTGACGATTTGCCAGTTTCCCATCAAAAACTCGTGTTTTATAACCTTGTTCGGCTTTAATGCCAAAATAGCAAAAACAAGTCCTAGTGGGTCACCATCAAAAACTCGTGTATTATAGCTTTGCTCGGCCATGTTCGCCCATTTTCGGCCACGTTCGGTCAAGTTCGATTATACTCTGTAATGACAAAGTAGCGGAAATAAATCCTAGTCAGCCGCGATTTGCCAGTTTCCCATCAAAAACTCGTGCATTATAGCCATGCTCGGCCATGTTCAGCCATTCGGCCATGTTCAGTCATACTCTGTAATGACAAAATAGCAGAAACAAGTCCTAGTAGGTCACGATTTGCCAGTTCCCATCCAAAACTCGTGTATTATAGCCATGCTCTGTTGTGTTCGGCCATGTTCAGCCACGTTCGGCCATGTTTGGTCATATTCTGTAATGACAAAATAGCGGAAACCAGTCCTAGTCGGTCAAGATTTGCCAATTTTCAATCAACAACTCGTGTATTATATAGCCTTGTTCGACTTTGATGACAAAATAGCGGAAACAAGTCCTAGTTGGTCACGATTTGCTAGTTTACCATCAAAAACTCGTGTATTATAGCTTTGCTCGGCCATGTTCGGCCACGTGCGGTCATGTTCAGTCATACCCTGAATGAAAAAGTAGGGGAAACAAGTCCTAGTCGGTCACGATTTGCCAGTTTCCCATCAAAAACTCGTGTATTATAGCCATGCTTGGCCTTGTTCGGCCACGTTCGACCATGTATGGTCATACTCTGTAATGCCAAATAGCGGAAACAAGTCCTAGTCGGTCACAATTTGCCAGTTTCCCATCAAAAACTCGTGGATTATAACCATGCTCGGTCATTTTCGGCCATATTTAGCCACGTTCGCCCATGTACGGTCATACTCTGTAATGCCAAAATAGTGGAAACAAGTCCTAGTCAGTCACGATTTGCCAGTTTTCCATCAAAAACTCGTGAATTATAGCCATGCTCGGCCATGTTCGGCCACTTTCTGCCATGTTTGGTCATACTCTGTAATGCCAAAATAGCGGAAACAAGTCCTATTCAGTCACGATTTGCTAGTTTCCCATCAAAAACTCGTGTATTATAGCCTTGCTCCGCCATGTTCGGCCACGTTCTGCTATGTTCGGTCATACTCCGTAATGACAAAATAGCCTGAACAAGCCCTAGTTCGTCACGATTTGCCAGTTTACCATAAAAAACTCGTGTATTATAGCCTTGTTCGGCCATGTTCAGCCACGTTTGGACATACTCTGTAATGACAAAATAGCGGAAACAAGACCTAGTCGATCACGATTTGCCAGTTTTCCATCAAAAACTCGTGTATTATAGCCTTGTTCGACTATAATGACAAAGTAGCAGAAACAAGTCCTAGTCGGTCACGATTTGTTAGTTTACCATTAAAAACTCGTGTATTATAGCTTTGCTCGACCATATTCGGCCACGTTAGGCTATGTTCGGTCATACTCTGTAATAACAAAATAGCAGAAACAAGTCCTAGTCGGTCATGATTTGCCAGTTTCCTATAAAAAACTCGAGTATTATATCCTTGTTCGGCCATGTTTGCTCATACTCTGTGAAGACAAAATAGCAGAAACAAGCCCTAGTCGGTCACAATTTGTCTATTTCCCATCAAAAACTCGTGTATTATGGCCTTTTTCGACCATGTTTAGCCATGTTCGGCAACGCTTGGCCATGTTCGATCATACTCTGTAATGACAAAATAGCGAAAACAGGCCCTACTTGGTCCCAATTTGCCAGTTTACCATCAAAAACTCGTGCATTATAGCTTTGCTCGGTCATGTTCGGTAATGTTTTGCCACGTTCGGCCATGTTAGGTCCCACTCTGTATTGAAAAAATAGCGAAAATAGGCCCTACTTGGTCACATTTGCAAGTATCCCATCACAAACTCATGTATTATAGCTTTGCTCGGTCATTTTCGGTAATGTTTTGCCACGTTCGGCCATGTTCGATCATACACTGTAATGACAAAATAGCAAAAACAGGCCCTACTTGGTCACAATTTGCCAGTATCCCATCAAAAACTCATGAATTATAGCTTTGCTCGGTCATGTTCGGTAATGTTTTGCCACGTTCGGCCATGTTAGGTCATACTCTGTAATGACAAAATGGCAAAAACAAGTCCTATTCGGTCACGATTTACCAATTTCCCATCAAAAACTCGTGTCTTATAGCCTTGCTCGACCATGTTCGGCCACGTTCGGCCATGTTCGGTCATACTCCGTAATGAACAAAATAGCGTAAACAAGCCCTAGTTTATGGACATATTATAGCCTTATTCGGCCATGTTCAGCCACCTTTGGACATACTATGTAATGACAAAATAGCGGAAACAAGTCATAGTCGGTCACGATTTGCCAGTTTCCCATCAAAAACTCGTGTATTATAGCCATGCTCGGCCATGTTCGGCCATGTTCGGCCACGTTCGGCCATGTACGGTCATACTTTGTAATGCCAAAATAGCGGAAACAAGTCCTAGTCGGTCACGATTTGCAAGTTTCCCATAAAAAACTCATGTATTATAGCCTTGTTCGGCCACGTTCGACCATGTTCGGTCATACTCTGTAATGACAAAATAGCGGAAACAAGTCCTAGTCGGTCACGATTTGCCTGTTTCCCATCAAAAACCCATGTATTATAGCCTTCTTTGGCTATGTTAGGCCATGTGTGGCCACGTTCGGCCATGTTCGGTCATACTCTGTAATAACAAAATAGCGAAAAAAACTCTTAGTCGATCACGGTATGCCTGTTTCCCATCAAAAACTTGTGTATTGTAGCCTTGTTCGGCTATAATGACAAAATAGTGGAAACAAGTCCTAGTTGGTCACGATTTGCTAGTTTACCAACAAAAACTCGTGTATTATAGCTTTGTTCGGCCATGTTCGGTCATGTTCGGCCACGTTCGGCCATTTTCGGTCATACTCTGAAATTACAAAATAGCGGAAACAAGTCCTAGTCAGTCACGATTTGCCAGTTTCCCATCAAAAACTTGAGTATTATAGCCTTGTTCGGCCATGTTCAGTCATACTCTGTAAAGACAAAATAGCGGAAACAAGCCCTAGTTGGTCACGATTTTCCAGTTTCCCATCAAAAATTCGTGTATTATAGCCTTGCTCGGCGTTGTTCGGCCACGTTCGGCCATGTTCAGTCATACTTTGCAATGACAATATAGCGGAAACAAGCCGCAGTCGACCAATATTTGCCAATTTCCCATCAAAAACTCGTGAATTATAGCCTTGCTTGGCGATGTTCGGCCACGTTCGGCCATGTTCAGTCATACTTTGCAATGACAATATAGTAGAAACAAACCCCAGTCGACCACTATTTGCTAGTTTCCCATCTAAAACTCGTGTATTATAGCCTTGCTCGTCCATATTCGGCCACGTTGGGCCATGTTCGGTCAAACTCCGTAATGACAAAATAGCGGAAAAAAGTCCTAGTCGGTCACGATTTGCCAGTTTCCCATCAAAAACTCATGTATTATAGCCATGCTTGGCCTTGTTCGGCCATGTTCGGCCACGTTCGGCCATGTACGGTCATACTCTGTAATGCCAAAATAGCGAAAAAAAGACCTAGTCGGTCACGATTTGCCAGTTTCCCATCAAAAACTCGTGTATTATAGCCTTGTTCGGCTTTAATGACAAAATAGGAGAAACAAGTCCTACTCGACCATGCTCGACCATGTTCGGCCTTGTTCAGCCATGTTCGGCCATGTATGGTCATACTCTGTAATGCCAAAATAGCGGAAACAAGTCCTAGGCGCCCACAATTTGTAAGTTTCCCATCAAAAACTCGTGTATTATAGCCTTGTTCGGCTATGTTTGGCCATGTTCGGCCATGTTCGGTCATTCTCTGTAATGAAAAAATAGCAGAAACAAGTCCTAGTCGGTCACGATTTGCGAGTTTTCCACCAAAAACTCGTTTATTATAGCCTTGTTCGGCTATAATGACAAAGTAGCAGAAACAAGTCCTAGTCGGTCACGATTTGCTTGTTTTTAATAAAAAACTCGTGCATTAAAGCTTTGCTTGGCCATGTTCGGCCACGTTCGGCCATACTCTGTAATGACAAAATAGCGAAAACAAGTCCTAGTCGGTCAAGATTTGCCAGTTTCCCAACAAAAACTCGTGTATTATAGCCTTGTTCGGCTACGTTCGGCCACGTGTGGCCATATTCGGTCATACCCTGTAATGAAAAAGTAGCGGAAACAAGTCCTAGTCGGTCACGATTTGCCAGTTTCTCATCAAAAACTAGTGTATTATAGCCATGCTTGGCCATGTTTGGCCATGTTCGGCCACGTTCGACCATGTACGGTCATACTCTGTAATGCCAAAATAGCGGAAACAAGTCCTATTCGGTCACAATTTGCCAGTTTCCCATCAAAAACTCGTGTATTATAGCCTTGTTCGGCTTTAATGATAAAATAGCGAAAACAAGTCATAGTCGGCCACGATTTCCTAGTTTACCATCAAAAACTCGTGTATTATAGCTTTGCTTGGCCATGTTCGGCCACGTGCGGCCATGTTCGGTCATACCCTGTAATGAAAAAATAGCAGCAACAAGTCCTAGTGGGTCATGATTTGCCGGTTTCCCATCAAAAACTCGTGTATTATAGCCTTGTTTAGCCATGTTCGGCTATGTTCGGCCATGTTCGATGAAACTCTGTTATGACAAAATAGCGAAAACAGGCCCTAGTTGGTCACAATTTGCCAATTTACCATCAATAACTCGTGCATTATAGCCTTGTTCAACCATGTTCGGCCATGTTCGGTAATACTCTGTAATGACAAAATAGCGGAAACAAGCTCTAGTTGGTCACGAATTGCCAGTTTACCTTCAAAAACTCGTGTATTATATCTTTGCTCGGCCATGTTCGGCAATGTCTTGCCACGTTAGGCCATGTTCGGTCATACTCTGTAATGACAAAATAGCGGAAACAAGTCCTATTCCATCACGATTTCCCAGTTTCCCATCAAAAACTCATGTATTATAGCCTCGCTCGACCATGTTCGGCCACGTTCGGTCATACTCCGTAATGACAAAATAGCGTAAACGAGCCGCTATTTTGTCACGTTCGGCCATGTTCAGCCACCTTTGGACATACCCTGTAATGACAAAATAGCGGAAACATGTCCTAGACGGTCACGATTTGCGAGTTTCCCATAAAAAACTCGTGTATTATAGCCATGCTCGGTCGTGTTCGGCCATGTTCGGCCACGTTCGGCCATGTACGGTCATACTCTGTAATGCCAAAATAGCTGAAACAAGTCCTAGTCTGTCACGATTTGCCAGTTTCCCATTAAAAACTCTTGTATTATAGCCTTGTTCGGCTTTAATAACAAAATAGCGAAAACAAGTCCTAGTCCGTCATGATTTGCTAGTTTGCCACGTTCGGCCTTGTTCGGTCATACTTTGTAATGACAAAATAGCAGAAACAAGACCTTGTCGGTCACGGTTTGCTTGTTTCCATCAAAAACTCGTTTATTATAGCCTTGTTCGGCTATATTCGGCCATGTTCGGCCACGTTCGGCCATGTTCAGTCATACTCTGTAAAGAAAAAATAGTGGAAACAAGTCCGAGTCGGTTACGATTTGCCAGTTTCCCATCAATAACTCGTGCATTATAACCTTGCTCGGCCATGTTGGGCCACGTTCGGCCATGTACTGTCATAACTTGCAATGAAAAAATTGCGGAAACAAGCCGCATTCAACCACTATTTGCCAGTTTCCCATCTAAAACTTGTGTATTATAGCCTTGCTCGTCCATGTTCGGCCACGTCTGGCCATGTTTGGTCATACTCCGTAATGACAAAGTAGCGAAAACAAGTCCTATTCCATCACGTTTTGCCTATTTCCCATCAAAAACTCGTGTATTAAAGCCTTGTTCGGCTATGTTCGGCCATGTTCGGCCACGTTTGGCCATGTTCGATCATACTCTATAATGACATAATAGCGAAAACAGGCCCTAGTTGGTCACCATTTGCCAGTTTACCATCAAAAACTCGTGTATTATAGCCTTGCTCGACCATGCTCGGCCACGTTCAGCCATGTTCAGTCATACTCCGTAATGAAAAAATAGCGGAAACAAGCCCTAGTTGGCCACGATTTGCCTGTTTACCGTCAAGAAGTTGTGTAACATAACCTCGTTTGGCCATGTTCGGCCACGTCCAGTCATACTCTGTAATGACAATATAGCGAAAACAAGTCCTAGTCGGTCACGATTTGCCAGTTTACCATCAAAAACTCATGTATTATAGCCTTATTCGGCCATATTCGGTCAAACTCTGTAATGACAAAATAGTGGAAAGAAGCCCTAGTTAGTCACGATTTACCATTTTACCATCAAAAACTCCTGTATTATAGCCTTCCTCGGCCATGTTCGGCCATGTTTGACCACGTTTGGCCATGTTCGATCAAACTCTGTAATGACAAAATAGCGGAAACAGCCCCTAGTTGGTCACAATTTGCCAGTTTACCATCAAAAACTCGTGCATTATAGCCTTGTTCGGCCATGTTCGGTAATACTCTGTAATGACAAAATAGCGGAAACAAGCTCTTGTTGGTCACGAATTGCCAGTTTACCATAAAAAACTCGTGTATTGTAGCTTTGCTCGGCCATGTTCGGCAATGTTTTTGTTGGATCGCGTACAGTCCGAGTATTCAAAATACGCTGCGGAAAGGACCATACAAGAAAGTCACGTATAATCGAAAACACGAGGGATTAACGAAAATACCTTATTTGCGTTAATGAGTTGCTTCTTTTCGGATTCCAAGACACTGCAAATCGCGAATGTCCTCTACCGGTATCCACACGAGCTTGCACGATCCGGGCTGCGGCTGTAGTGTGCTAGCACGTCCCGAAACACTTTCCGAACGCCGCACGATCTTTCTCTCG
>JAOTAZ010061303.1:0-17160 GCA_025629785.1 Erythroxylum oxycarpum | reverse complement strand
ATGAGCATTTCATATGCATTTGGTTTAATCTCTTTGATTGAGTGAAAGGCAAAATGCCTTATGCTTATGTGAAAAATGAAAGTGTTGCATATGTGATTATATGGTATTTTTGATCAATGTGCAATTATGAAATCAGTGTGATATGCTTGATTGTTGCATGAATTGAGTAAACCATCTATGATGGTTACCTCACTGTGTTTGCAAACTCACCCAAAATTGTAACATATTTTTCAGGACCAAGAGTAGATTCCTAGCTCCAGAGGGACTTTTCTAGCCGTTTAGATTGTGTTAGCGAGAGAAGTCATGGCTCACAGGTTGGTCAGCTGGGACTTTTGGGATGACCTAGATAGAGCTGATGTATTTTCCAAGTTTATGTAGCATATTGTACTAGGTTTTTTGGGTGATGTACAGACAGTGAAAAACTGACAGATATGTAAACTTCTGGTTTTGATGAAATGAAATGAGAAAAATTTTGGTTTCAAAAAGTTCGTGAATTGATATTGATATTTTATTATTACGATGTTATGTGAAGTACAGTAGTGATTGTTCGTAGCTCACCCTTATCGTAGGATATGTATCGGAATGACCTACGAGCGTCCCGATGTATACCCTGCGGTAAGGGGCGCTACAGTATTTTACCGACAAAAACTCTAACGCCGTTGGTAATTTAGATTCATGTTGTGAAGGTATTGTATATTACGTCGGTAAATATGCATACCTTTGCGATTTCATTAACTCAGTTTACTGACGGAAACCAATCTGCTGGTAAATTATATTTGTTTTTGTGACAATATTATATATATTCCATTGGTAAATATGAAAACTTTTCGATTATATTAACTTCGATTTTTCGATGGAAACTCATCCGTTGGTAAAAGTTGCCGACGGAACATCGTCCGTTGGTAAATTACCGATGGAACACAAATAAAATGGTCATCGTTAAATTTATGTACGAACGTTTTAACGACGCCTTTGTCCGTCATTGATTTCCATCGGTAATATATTTTCTCGACGAAATTTCGCAATTTACCGACGGTTTCTTCCATCTGTAAACCACTTATTTCTTGTAGTGAGATTTTTGTCTTAGCTTTCTAATGGTATAAGATTCGCCTTAATCGAAGGTCCGTCACCCAAGATATGCTCGATTTATTAAAGGATGTTCTGCCAGAAAATTGCTGCGACTTCCTAAGTGACTTTTCATTTTTTCTAGTTAAGATTTTCTTTTTAGGCCCACATTTTGAGACTTAAAAAGGTTGTTTTTTGCAACTCCTATTTAGATTACATTCAGAATAATTTTATACCACTTTGTGAGGGATTCAATCATGAAATTCTCCACAAATCGATTTTACGAACTTATCAAGTGATTAGTCGTATTGCTTGTGGCGTTCTTTTGATGTCTTTGTGCTTTTTGGTTTCTGATTGCATTGTTAATCTTGGGTCAAGACGTCGAAGGATCCCTCAACAACTTTGAATTCTTGAGTTGAAGTTTTGATCTGATTGATCAAGAGGTTCCTAATCGAGTCGATTATAAGGGTTCCACGTCATTTGGTATCAGAGCTTTGGCTCGGTTTTAGGTTCCTATCCATTGTTCTTATTGTCTTCATTTGTTTTCCTTGTTTCTTTGTTGTTTCAATTTTCAATTTAATTTTTTCTTTGTTTCCCTTCTACTATTTATTTCACTTTGTGTTTTATCGTTATCGTTCCATTGTCATTTGTTAACATCGTCTTTGTTTTTCTTATCTCATAATTTTATTTCAATTCATACTTCGTGTTGTGTTTGCAGTTAGTTTTTGTTAAGATTGTTCTTGTAAAAAAAAGGTTGAGAAAAAATAACAGTTAAAAAAATCTATAAAAAAAACTGTTAAAAAAAGTGTTTTGTTGATTCGTTGATCGTAATTTGCTGAGATTGTGGATAGTTCATCTTGAATTGTTGCTATGATTGTAAGTTGTTAATGAAAGAAGTTTGTCGGAATTTGTGAAGTTTGGTGATTGATAAAAAAATTGTGTGGATTGCTAGAAGTTATATTGCATTATTACTAGAATTGAAATTCAAAATTTCAAAACTTGAACAACGAAAGTTTGAAAAGCTAATTCCTATTTCGAAATTTCTCTTTCGATCTTTTGAATTTATGTGATTCTTGACCCGTACGTGTTACTTTTCATTGCACTCTTATTGCTTCCTTTTGATTTCTTTAAATTTTCTTTTGTAAAAGTGCCACTTTCAATTTGATTGTCCTTGATTTGTTTGAAATTTTGGTTGGCAAAGAATTTCGGGAAAGAATCAAGAGCAGTAAAAGGCAAGATTGATTTACATCAAAAGAAAAAGCCAAAAAAATGAGTGAAACACAAGTGAATCATCATCTATTTGAGTGAAACACGTAAGGGAGTGAGTGAGGTTTTATTTTAACTAACTTTATTACACTTGTTTTTCTTGTTACTTTGTAATGTCTAAGGCAGGTGATGAAAAGGATTCAGAAGACCTAGCCACAACTTTAAAGACTTTACAAGAACAATTGACCCAAATGAATCTTGCATTTGAAAGCTATGGAGAGAGGTTAGAATGCTTAGAGGCTCCAAAACAAGGTCGACCAACACCACCATCGACCAACTAACCTGAATTTAAGGATGTTGAAACTGAAACAAACATGGAAGAGTGGGATAGATATCAAACTAGGGAGTATAAGACAAGACGTTAAAGAAGAGGTGACATGCCTAGAAGAGAATCGAGAGCTAAGGAAGAAGTTGATAGAAACTTGAGCAGTATAAAAATGAAGGTTCCTTCTTTTCAAGGTAGAAGTAATCCATACCAATATTTAGAGTGGGAAAGAAAGGTGGAGCTTATGTTTGACTGTCATCACTATTAAGAAAAAAGAATGTCAAATTATCAGCTGTAGAATTTATAGACTATGCCATAGTTTGGTGGGATCAGGTTCAAATTAACAGAAGAAGAAATGAGGAGAGACCTATCCGAACTTGGGATGAAATGAAGGCTGTCATGAGAGCAAGATTTGTTCCTATTCATTATTATAGGGAACTGCATCAAAGACTCCAAAACTTAAAACAGGAGTTTAAGAGTGTTAAAGAGTACCATAAAGAAATGAAAATGGCTATGATCAGGGCAGATGTTGTAGAAGACCGAGAGGCTACTATGGTTAGATTCTTGTGTGGGCTTAATAGAGAAATCGCTGACACAGTTGAGCTATACCATTAAGGAGATTGAAGATATGGTTAGTGTTGCCATGAAAGTGGAGAAACAACTTGGTTACAAAAAATTAGCTAGACAGTCTCAATTCAGTAATAGTGGTGGATCGCCTTGGAAGTCAGACTACAAGAGAAGTAATGAAGAGAGGAATTCGTCTAAATTCAAAGATGATAGGTTTACGTCAAAATCTAAAAAAGACAAGTACACTCTTAAAGAAAAGAGCGAAATTTTTTAGAAGAAAAAAGAAACCACTCCAGTGACCAGTAGCAGCAAATCTAAGTGTTTCATATGTCAAGAGTATGGCCACATAGCTTCTTAATGTCCTAATAAGAGGGTTATAATTATAAAAGATGATGAGGTTTTTTAAACAGATGGAGAGGAGACATATTCGGAAATGCCATTGTTGGAAAAAGCAAATGATGTAGAATATCCAGAGCATGGAGACTTACTAGTTGCAAGGAGAGCTTTAAATTTGTTGGTTAAGTATGATGCTTCAGAAGAATAGCGGGAAAATATTTTTCACACTAGATGCAATGTAGGTGAAAAGGTATGCAATCTAGTTATTAATGGAAGTAGCTATACTAATGCTACTAGCACTTACTTAGTGGAAAAGCTTGGATTATCGTTATTGAAACACTCGAAGCCGTACAAGCTATAGTGGCAGCATGATTGTGATGTGGTCAAAGTGACTAAGCAGGTGGTTGTGCCATTTACTATTGGCAAGTATTCTGTTGAGGTTTTATGTGATGTGATTCCGATGCAAGTAGGCCACATAATTTTGGATCGGCCTTGAGAGTATGACCGTAAGATCTCACGTAATGGTTATCTAAATACTTATTCTTTTTCTAACAATGGAAGACTTGTCATCCTTAAGCCATTGTCTCCTAAAGAAGTATACGAAGATTAGCTGAAGCTTAGACAATGAGAGGAGTCAAAAAAAGCAAAGAGAGTCGAGCTGAACAAACACAATGGGAAAAGGGAAAAATGAGTGAGAGTGAGAACTTAAAAATTAGAGAGAGTGAGAGGGGAAAGGGAAACACTGAGTGCAAGAGAGATAAGAAAGTGAGCTTGTATGCGAGAGGGAGAGATTTTAGAGATGCTTATCATGAAAAAGAATCACTTGTGATGTTGATGTATAAGGAAACTTGTTTTAGTGCTGCTGACCTTGATGATTCTTTGCTTCCTATTGCTAAATCTCTTTTGCAGGAATATAATGATATTTTTTCAGAGAAACTTCCAAAAGGTTTGCTGCTCATTAGAGGGATTGAGAATTAGATTAACTTGGTGCCTGAAGTTTCATTGCCTAATAGGCCAGCATATCTCAGTAACCTTGAAGAGACTAAGGAATTACAAAGACAAGTGGAAGAGCTTATAGCTAAAGGCCGTGCCAGGGAGAATATGAGTCTATGTGTTATTCCTATAATACTAGTTTCAAAGAAAGATGGAAGTTGGAGGATGTGCGTGGACTGCAGAGCAATCAACAAAATTATGGTAAAGTATCGACACCCCATTCCTAGATTAGATGACATGTTAGATCAATTGAATGGTGCTGTGATTTTTACTAAAATTGATTTGATTAGGGGATACCACTAAATTCGTATGTTCTAAGGTGATGAATGGAAAATTGTATTTAAAACTCAACATGGACTGTATGAGTGGATGGTAATGCCATTTGGTTTGACAAATGCACCTAGCACTTTTATGAGATTGATGAACCATGTACTTCATGCATTCATTAATAAGTTTGTTGTTATGTACTTTGATGACATTTTGATGTACAGTAGGAGCTTAGAAGAACACATGCATCATTTGAAATGTGTACTTGATGTCTTGCGTGAACAAAAGTTATATGCAAATGTTAAAAAGTGCAATTTTTGTATGGATAAGGTTAATTTTCTTGGCTCTATTGTTAGTACTAAGGGCATTGAGGTTGATGAGAATAAAGTGAAATCCATTAAAGAGTGGCCAACACCTAAATCTGTTTAGGAAGTACGGAGTTTTCATGGTTTAGCTAGTTTTTATAGGCAATTTGTTCTACACTTTAGCACTGTAGCTACACCACTTACAGAGGTCATTAAGAAAAATGTTGCATTTATGTGGGGTCTTTAACTGGAAATGCATTCATGCTACTGAAAGATAAATTGTGTTCCAATTCTTTGCTTGCTTTGTTTGATTTTGATAAAATTTTTGAAATTGAATGTGACACCTTTGGAGTAGGCATAGGTGCCGTGTTAATGCAAGAGAAACGTTCTTTGGCGTATTTAAGTGAAAAGTTGAATCGAGCGAATCTAAACTATTCTAATTATGATAAAGAATTGTATGCTTTAGTGAGAACGCTCAAAACATGGCAACATTACTTATGGCCAAAAAAAATTAATCATCCACATTAACCATGAGTTCTTGAAGCATCTCAAAAGACAAGTAAAGTTGAATAGGAGGCATGCAAGATGGGTTAAGTTTATTGAGACATTTCCATATGTCATTCAATATAAGCAAGGTAAATAAAATGTGGTAGCTGATGCACCATCTCGTAGGTATGCTTTAATCTCTACTCTAAGTAGTAAGTTGTTAGGATTTGTAGGTTACTAATACTGATTTTGGAAATGTGTATGATGCTTGTGAAACTGCTGCATTCAATAAATTTTATCACCACGATGGTTTTTTGTTTAAGGAAAATAAACTCTATGTGCTAAATTGTTCTTTGCTTGAATTATTAGTTAGAGAGTCTCAGACTGAAGGTTTAATGGCACATTTCGATGTACAAAAAACATTGGACATTTTGCATGAGCATTTCTTTTGACCGCATATGCGTAAGGATGTAGAACGTGTTTGTGCAAATTGTGTTCAGTCTAATCAAGCTAAATCTAAAGTTATGCCTCCTAGATTATACACACCATTGCCTGTACGTAGTGCACCTTGGGAACATATTTCTATGGACTTCATTTTAGGTTTGCCTAGGTCTACACATGGTAAAGATTCAATTTTTGTGGTTGTTGACAGGTTTTTTAAGATGTCTCATTTCATTGCTTGTCGTAAAACCAATAATACATCTTATATTGCAAATTTGTTCTTTAAGGAAGTTGTTCGACTACATGGAATTCCAAAGACCATAATTAGTGATAGAGATGTCAAATTTTTTAGTTCTTTTTGGAAAGTGTTATGGAGAAAGTTAGGAACTAAATTGTTGTACTCGACTACTTGTCATTCACAAACGGATGGACAAACTAAGGTTGTCAATCGTACTCTTGGTACTTTGTTGCATGTTATGATTAGTAAAAATTTGCGCACTTGGGAAGAATGCTTGCCCTTTGTTGAATTTGCGTACAATAGAAATGTTCATTCTTCTACAGGTTTTTCCTCATTTGAAACTGTGTATGATTTTAACCCACTAACTATTATAGATTTACTTCCTTTGACAGTTAATGAATTATCTAATGCAGATGATGAAAAGAAAGCAGATTTGGTAAGGAAGATCCATGAACAGACCTGTCAGTACGTTGAGAAAAAGAATAAGCAATATGCATCTAGTGCTAATAAAGGAAGAAAGTTTGTTTCATTTTAACCTGAAGATTGGGTGTGGGTGCATACGCATAAGGAAAGATTTCCTGATAAATGAAAGACAAAGCTACATCCAAGAGGCGATGCCCATTTCAAGTTCTCGAAAATATAAATGACAATGCTTACAAATTGGATCTTCGAGGTGAGTATGGGGCATTATCACTTTGTTTAATGTTTCTAATTTATTTCCTTTTATCATTGCAGATTCGATGACAAATTTTTTTCAAGAAGGGGAGGATGATGTGAGCTCAAGAGAGAGTTGAAAGACAAGTCAACTATTGGATAACCCGTTGACCATGTCGAAAGGACCGATTACTCGTGCTTATGCTAAGAGGCTTAGAGAAGCTTTTGGTGGGCTTATATGTACCATGGTTGATGAAGAAAAGGCCTTTGGAGATCAAGTTACAATCAATAACATCAAGGCAATAACATTATTCTCGTGCTCTGGCTTGGGCCGAAATTCTGACATTGATTCAAGCCGAATCAGCCCAATTGACCAACATGAAAGTTGTAGATTTTTTTCTTAACTTTCTAATAGTATAAGATTCGCCTTAATCGAAGATTCGTAGCCCAAGATATGCTCGATTTACTAAAGAATGTTCTGCCAGAAAATTATTAAGACTTCCTAAGTGACTTTTTATTTTTTCTAATTAGGCTTTTCGTTTTTAGGCCCACTTTTTGAGACTTAACACGGTTGTTTTCTGCACTTCCTATTCAGATTACATTTAGAATAATTTTAGGTCACTTTGTGAGAGGTTCAATCCTGAAATTCTCTACAAACCGATTTTATGAACTTATCAAGTGATTAGTCGAATTGCTTATGGCATTTTTTTGATGCCTTTGTGCATTTTAGTTTCTGATTGCATTGTTAATTTTGGGCCCAAGTCGACGAAAGATCTCCCGACAACGTTAAATTCTTGTGTTGAAGTTCTAATCTGATCTATGTTAATTCTACGCTTCCAAAATGCTTTTTGTGTCAGCTATACTGCGAGTCGAGACTTTGGAATCCGTCTGTGGGGTGCAAACGCAAACGAAAAACAAACGGTCAATGTCCCATACACCCATTTTCTTCACTCCGATTAATACCTAAAGAGTTGCGACCTGTGATGTTTAGACGGAAAATCCTGATCAAGCTGTACACAACTAGGAGATATATACATGCCTGCTTTATGTTTGCATCTTAATGCCTCCCAAGTGACTCCGTTGAAAATCCTAAATCCAGCTTTAGTGGATATGGTTAAGAATTTTCACAACTAATTGAGACAAACTTCAATGCCGCATTCCAACAGTATTAGTTCTCACCCAGCAGAAATCATTCAGAGAGCATGAAAAGCTTGAGAAAGATTCATTGGTTGTAAGCACTTATAATATTTGATTATGAAAACTACGCTAGCACTATAAATTAGAACACACCGAGTATGTACATCTTCCATATAGAAGAGTTACTCTCCAACAAAGCTATGCTGCAATGAAAAACCATTGCAATCAAAATCAAAGCCAGAAGATCCAGACAACTTGAGCAACTTCTCGTCAATGTTCTAAAAGGCGATGCCACCTGTACCAGAATGTGCTTCACTTGAGGCAAACGAGAGTCCTCCCACAGAATACATTTCTGTAATTAAGTGAACGACACCAACTCAGATATGAAATTGTAAAATTCTACAAAACTACACTTTGAACACATAAGACAACATGAAAACACAAAATTTCAATAAAACATAGGTTAGGATGTCTAGGAATCTTAAAAATACCACAAACATAAATGAAGATGCAAGATTCTTTTCAAGTTGTTTCAGCTATCCCAGCTTGGTTATTTATTTGGCTTAGTTTGGACATAAATTTCGTGGTATACCCATTAATTTTTCTCTTCAATGAGGAACATCAGTGCATAGTTTTTGGCTTAAATTATACCAAGTCCCCCAGATTTTCCATATTCAATACCAAAGAAATAATGTAAGACTTCACTTCTACAGTCTCTCGGGTTTTCCAAGTGAGCTGTATGTCTATGGAAGGAGACAAAAATAGGGTGAGAGAGAGAGAGAGAGGAGCAACCTAAAAAGGGACCATACAACAGAAAGTACATAAAACAGGATATTGTTCAAGAGAAAATGCTAACAAAGAGAAAGAACGAGGTACTAAACAGATTATACAGGTATATATATGAGGCTGGAAAGTATAAATTGAGTTATTACTTAAAAGGAGACTGTTCAACTTAGTACTAAGCTTCAATTTGGAAAATGAAATCAAAAAAGTTTCCCAAGTATAATGGATAAATATGTGTTACTTTTCAATTGACTCTCTCAAATTCCAACTTGGAAAAATGAAAATGAGCTTCTAACAATGACTTGGAAAAATGAGATTGAACTTTCAGGATATTAACAAGGACACTACTGCTTATAAAAATAGTGTGGGGACAGTATGATTATATTTGATGCCTTGGTTGGGATTATAAATTACCTTCTTGGCCTCAAATTGTTTGCAAGAAGTACAAAAGCAATGGCATTGTAACATTTCGAATTTTAAGTTTTACAAGCTGATGCTCAGTAACTTGGTTGAAAAATATGCTCAAGTTTAATGACCTTCAATATATTTCTGACCGAAGGCTTGAAGTTAGACACTTAAAGAACAAACAAGTGGTGAGAAGAAAATCGTACTGACATTAGGCATCCTCGATGTGGCTTTCGCTTCTTCTCTTTTTGTTTTTGTGCTGGTTTGATGACAACTTTGATTGCAGCATCAAAAACTGCTTTCACATTCTGCAGTAACAGAAAAATGTTTTTTGCAACATAACAGCTATAGTGAGTGAAAAACATGAAAATTAGAGATCTTCTGAGGTGAAAGAGTGAACAGGATGTGAAATATTGTTTGATTCGTAGCATTAACTAATGCCTAAATCATGGAAAAGAAAGCAGATCAGCATGCCAAATATCACTTAGCCTGTGGATAGCATTTTGACCTGACAATAACGGCGTCTAGACAAACATCTAAAAGAGGGAATGGATGTATGGAAACAAACAATCTGTCTATGATTTTGCCAAAGCAACTATGAAAGCGATAGAACTCTAGTGTTACAATACTAGAGTTTTACTGTATTATTGCAATATAACTGTAATGTATATATCACTAAAGTTTAGAAATATAGTGCTTCTCCCTAACCATAGCAGAATTGCTCCTCAGAAGGTATGAATGTCCTTCTGTCACAAACTTCTCTAACTTTTCTGCCTACCCTCCTCCCTTCTCTCTCTCTCTTTATAAAACCCCCCTCTCCAGGTACATTTTGTTATGCCTAACTAATTTGTCACATCAGCTGATAACTAACTTCCCCCCCTGGCCCAGTGTTCTTCCTTCTGGAATAAATCACTCTATCCCCCGTAGATCCTATCAGAAAGACAATGTACAATTACTTTTGAATGTTTTGCATCTTATTTCAAGGAAACTTGAGATTTGACAAAATATAAATCAAGACCAATCACAATGGGATTACACACCATCATGGATCAGATATTGCATATGCGGTTTCCAGAGTTATCACATACCTGCTGTGTTTTTGAGCTGCATTCAATATAATATGCAGCACCGATTTGTTTGCGAAGTTCCTCTCCCTGATTGTATAAAATATGTTGCCAATGAAAAGACCTTGGAAATGGTGATCAAGAGAAAAGTATTAAAGAACTGTGATAAAGCCACACCTGTACAGTGGACACAGGCACCAATCCAGGGTGATCAGCCAAATAATGCTTATCCTCACGAAGATCTACATGTAAATTTGCAGCTACATATTAATCCATGTACAAAGAGCTCCACACGACCAATAGAAAGAATGTCACTATTAAATTCAGTTACGGATCCTGTAATTGGTTGGCACTTCCCAGTTTAGCTTGATGGAACATTTATTTATGCATAAGCATCAACCGTGATGGAAGTACGATTGCCCAGACTAATTTAGATGAGTTCAATCACAATATACTAATTCATAAGACACGAGATACAGTACATTTTTATCTTGGGTCTTAGTGTTTGGTACACTTGAACATTCAAAGTTCATATTCATAAGCACAGTACTATAAATGGACCCAGGACAAGACAGAAATTTATGCATGTAAATTAGGATTCCAAACATGATTGAAATATACATATCTCTGACATGCAGCTAGGATGAAAGACTGAAAGTGGATTAGAAAACAAAAGATAGACCCTTGCTGGTGTACAGAAATCCCACTTTCTTATTGTGCAAATGATGCAAAGAGAACGTACTAATTCATTGCTATTAATTTTAACAGGAGACACTATTCACACCCAGTCTCAACCCAGGCTGTTGCAGTTAGGCACAGGTTGTCTAAATGGCATTTGTGTCAGAATTGGAGTAAATTGGAGTACGGATACAGGTTACGGGCATAATATGGTAGCAGAGAGTCAAGTAAATTATTATATGTAAAGGTGATATAATTGATGCATGGAACATATGTATGTATAACCTCCTAACTTGAAAACTTTAAGAGATTGCAATTGGAAACATAAATGCAGACTTCCTTTCTAGTCATGTAATCGTTTAACCATACTGTACCTTGGAATTTATCATCAAGAATATTAAGAAAGTGAGGTAGAAAGAAAGGAAAGAGTTACGATTCATAGATGTCCATTGTTTGTATTGGACATCAATGCAGACCCATAACTGCTGTTTCAACTGTTTAGTTTGGCAATTAAAATACGAAAGAACTTATACAACTTCCAACTCAGATGCTAAGTAAGCTGTCTGTGTCATTAAATTCTTCTAAATTAAGGTGCACCTGAATTATCATGGAATAGTCAATATTCTTCCTGATAATCTAATACGACCAAACTGAAAGAAAAACAAGAGCATTTAGGCAGCTGGTAAGCTCTGATTTGATTATGTAATGATAGTGCCTCTAAGGGCACAGAATACACAGCTCACGTCAAGAACTAACCACATATCAGCACGTGGGTTGATAAAAGATACTTGAGAACAAAACAGGTAAGCTCCAAACGCAGAAAAGTCCATGTGCCAATGCATCTAAATCTAAACGTCTTCCCCAAGATAAACTATTAGGAAAAGATGGCCATTTCTATAAATGTATTTATTGTACTTGAAAATTGACTTCATTTGCCCAATGAGTGTTTGCAGCCAGTATTAGATACTCCAAAATTATGGAGGAATCAGACAACAAAATTGTAACCTTCATTAAGCAACAAGCGACAAAAGACTGAAACGATCAACTGTTCTAGCTTATGATCAAGTCTTGGTAAGGATAGCACCAAAACAAGAAAGGTAAGGAGCACAATAAATTGCACTGGGTGTTTGGGGAAAAGGGAGTGACCATTATTAACTACTTACCCAATTTAGTGCCCACCAGAACTACAGGGACTCCAGGGGCATAGTGCTGCAGCTCAGGAATCCACTGAAGAAGCAAAATGCATCAGGATCGCGATACAAGAAAACAACAAAATGTGTATCATGGGAGGATTAGTTCGCAGAAAAGATGCACCTTTTTCAGTACATTCTCATAACTTGCCCGACTAACAAGTGAGAAAGTTAAGACAAAGACATCGGCTCCTCTGTAGCTCAAGGGTCTTAACCTATTGTAGTCCTCTTGACCTACAAAAAGTCATGGATAACATGCAGACATTAAAAATTCCCCAATTTGAGAGAATTCGTCGTTACCACATCAAATGTAAATGAAAGTTCAGTTCTACGAAATCATACTTAAGGTGAAAAACAAAACTTAAAACTCAAAGCTGAATACAAGAAGCACAGAAACTAATTATCAGATTCATACCAGCTGTATCCCAGAGACCTAAGTTGACAGTGGTGCCTTCAACCACAACATTGGCACTAAAGTTATCAAACACCGTTGGAATGTAATCCTGACAGGTAAACAACGCACGGATAATTATCTAAAAACATAACCTCAAAGATAAAAATATTTTCAGAACCTAAAAGATAACGAATCAAAGGGAAAGCTAGAACATAAACCACAAAAGTCAAAAGAGACTGTAATCCACAAAAACTAATCAGGGAATAGCAAACACATAAAAACTTGAAGATAAGAACGTACAGTAGGGAATTTGTTACTTGTGTAGCAAATAAGCATGCAAGTCTTGCCCACGGCCCCATCTCCCACTGTCACACACTTGATAAACCTTGAAGCACTTGAGGCCATTGTTGGAAACTCCCCAAAAACAAAACCCAGCAAAGAAAACCCCTGCCTTTCTTCTAAACAAAAAAAATTACGCCTAGAACTAGAACAAAACTGAGAACAACGAAGAAAGAAAATAATAACGAAAGGGTTGATTGTTGGTAGACAAATTAATTATGGTTCCTTCGTTTCAATAAAAAGAGAGAGAAAGGGCGCGAGTGGAGTGGGGTGGATCACATGATTCTCACTCATTTCCTTCGTCCTGTAGCAATTTTACGATGCTTTTGCTCACTTTCTCATTTTGCGCTGTTACAAACACACTGGATATGGGGTTTTGTTCTGTTGTGTCCTCTGGTTATCAATTTCCTTTTTCTCTTGATGTGGAAAGCAAAATGAGACAGCTTTGTGCATTTATTGGCCCAGAATTGAAGATGGCGTTTGGTCTTTACAGCATTTAGCAGTGAACAGTGGTGGAGCAACACAAACACACAGGCGCAGCTTTCTACCGTCTGTCGTTATATGGACTGTTATGGGCGCGTGTAATCACATGAGGCCAGACATTTTCTTTTCTTCAATGTTGGGTAACTTCGAAGTTTCAATCTTTATTTAAGCACCAAAAGCCAAGTTTCACTCTTTGGATTTGTCTCTGTCTTATGTTCCTCTTAATTTTCCTTCCTAACCCATTTCCACTGAAAGTGAAACCCTGCCTGTTGTTAATCCTAGTTGACAAGACATTTCATTCGTGCATGTTAAGGATGTAACAAACCACCAAAACTAGGTTGGAAAATACAAGTCTCGGGAGGACAAATTTTAAGGTAAATTATTAGTAATATAATTTAATAATCATGTTCAGAATATTTTTAAGCGCCTTATCAAAATTTGATGACATTTGAATATATTTTATATTAAATTTTCATAATTAAAATATATCACTAATTGAGATATATAAATATATACTTTATATTCGCTTTTTGCGAAGTGACGTCAAAATCGTGTAGGTAAAGCTAGTTGGAGTTCATTGCTTAAATGGCTGTAAAGGAAGAAACGGAGGATTCAGAAAAGAGTAAAGAGAGTTGGGTATTTCGGTAATTCTGGAAAAAGTTGGCACCAAAAGGATAGTTCTAAAGCAACGGAACGGAGAGCCAAACCGGGAAATTATTGCAAGAATACAAAAGGGTTTGGGGAGGAATAAGTAAAGATCAAGTAACACTTACACACCCCACAAAGTGCACGAGACCATAATTACTACGTAAGAGCAAAGGCAAGCACTTAGTTATTAAAGAAGTAATACAACTCGTCTTTCTTTTCATTTCTCCACTAAATAAACTTATCAAAGAGACAGCAAATTTTGGTTTGATCATGCTTAATGATACTGAAATTGTAATGGTAGGATTGGATGCAGTTGGTGTTAAATTCTTTCATCAAAATTTGGTTTGGTCATACTTAATGATACTGAAATTGTAATGGTACTTGCTGAATGCTCCTTTAGAACTTGTTTATTTTGATTTCAAAGTGCTGGATTTGTCTTGTGTATTGGCTTTTATTTTTGTATTACTTTTTGGGGATTTGTTGCATTTACTCACAACTTCCTTCATCGAAGTTATGGCTGTAACTATGTTCTTTTTGTTCACTTTTTCATTTTAGGTTTTGTTTGTTTTAAACTATTTTTTATCGGAGTGAATTTTGTTTATCTCTACCTTGAGAAAGAGAACAAAGAAATTGATTTAGGGATTAATCTTCTTTGGATCGTTTGATTCTTAAATTGAGACCATCCATGTGTTTTTAAATTGTTTCAAAAAAGGAAATTTTGGTTTCTCTATTTAAAAAACTTCAAATTTTGTATTTTTGAGCATCTTCCTTCCGTTTTTTGGTCTTCCCCTAAATTGTTGCCAATAGGTTCAATTTAAGATTTCTAGTTTTTATTTATTTTTGGAATTAATCTTCTTTACCATACAAAAGTTAACTTCTTATTCTGTGTCTTGGATAGAAACTAGAACGTGAGTCCACTATATAGGAAACTTACTTTAAATTCACTCCAATTAAGATCTTTTTTACATTTTTCCTTGTTTTCACTATTTGTAGTCATCAATATCATTGTAAATCACTATATTAATAAGAGGCTTTATCTTAACCTTTTTTGTGACTGCTTTCATTCTTCCTTTTTATTATTGCCTTTTATTTCCTAGAGTTGATATTAGTATAACTTGTTTGAGTTTCTATTTATTCTATTACATTTTTCTTTTTTCTTATCCCTTATATATGAATTTTTTAAAGTTCCAATCCTTTTTTTTTCTCAAGTATTCTTAACATCGTTTAGGGCCTTGTTAGCTTATGTTGGGTGTTAGGATAAGTGTAGCCACTTTGACTTCTTATGATAGTACTAGGGCTAATCCTTCAATAAGATTTGGAGCTAAGAGGAGAGAAGATATTGTCAGATTATAAATAAGTTCTGAAACATCAAAATTCTTACAAGGAAGTCATCGGAATTAGTGGAAATTTTAGATAAATATAAAATTCACATAATATGCATCTAAAAAACAAAGTGGATGGGGGCTAAAAGTGAAAAAGATAAATATGTTCAACTTTAGCATTCATGGTGTTTGAGGAAACAAAATGGTGTAGGTATTTTGGTTATCAAGGAACTCATACATTATGTTATAGGGGTAAAGAGGACTAATGACAAGATTTTGTACTTAAAGATTATGGTAAAAGATTTTTTTTTTCAATGTGGTGTGTGCTTATACACCCTAAATAGGGGTAGAAGAATAACTTAGGTGTCAATTATGGGAAGAGCTATATGAGGTGATTCAATAAATTCCCCTTAACAAGAAAGTTATTACATAAGGAGACTTTAATTTTCATATAGGGACGCGTGCCTGCCAAGTCAGCATAGAGTATTGGTTATATATTTTATAATTAAAGGTTAGAGAAAGAAGAAAATTTCTTAGAGGTGCATCAAAATTAGATGGTAGAATCTAAAAAGGGTCACAATAGAATAACTTAGAGATAAAGTAATATCTGGAAAATAATCGAAATTAGAAGGAGATGCTAACCATATATGCTCTTGCATGAAACTGACATCGAAAAAAGATGTCAAAGATACTTATATAGCCTTTTTAATAAAAACAGTGAAAAGAACTTTTTCTTAGGTGATTTTAGCACTTTTTAGAATTATCATAAATTCACTTGTTATTAGCAAATCATAAGGGAAGAAATTAAAAGAGCTTTGGGGAAGATGAAGAGTGAAAAAGTTATAGGATTTGATGAGTTACCCACAATATTGTGAAAGAGCTTAGGAGATGAGGGTCTTACTTGATTAGCCAAGCTTTTTAATGTTAAGCTTTTACCAGTTGTCTCCTTATCTAATATCAGCATGACTATAAGATGTTCATTAAAAAGAGGTAAGGGATAAAGCAAAATCATCGGTTTGTCCTCTTATATAATAATCACCTTAGACTTTAATAAATCATTGACTATTTAGTTGAACACATTACTATGTTGTTCCATATATATTACTTCATACATCTTTAGTATTGGTGATGTTGCCGCTTGCAACCAAATATAAAAGATTTTCACTCCCGTTAAAACAAATTAATGTAGTAGTGGTAAGCGAATATCGTTCCCACGAGAAATTTTACAATTATGAAAATTACGAATTCAAACGACACAAATAACGTAAACAATAAAAAAGGGAATTTTGTTACTCACGGCAATAATAATGAAAATCAAAGGGAAAAAAATCACAAATTGAAACACTGATTGTTGGAACCCGTATCCGGAACCCAACTACTTATACAGATTCCTTCAAAAACTCTTCTTGCTCTGATATCAAATATGTTGGATCCCGTATCGGATATCCAACCTCTTACGAAAAACCAAACTGAAATCCTAATCCGCGTTGGAAACTTAGACTACTCCGAAAATCCTGATATATATATATATTTTTATATCTTATTCATCTTAACATCTATTTTCATACTAATCATACTCATATTAAGGTCGGGTCTCAACCGGAAGACGAGACGAAAAAACAGAAACAAAAACACAAGTTCTTTTCGAATTCGAAAACGGAAACAAAACGGAATCAAATCGAAACCAACGTTTCGAACTGAACCGTAACAATTGCAAATTTAAGGCTCGGAATCGACAAACCAAAAGCAAATCAAACCGAATCAAATTAGGTATAAGGCGGAAGCAAAATGAACATCTCGAAACACAATTCAAATAGGTCAAAGCAACAAGACA
>JAOTAZ010059305.1:0-17242 GCA_025629785.1 Erythroxylum oxycarpum | reverse complement strand
ATTAATCAAAATTAATAATTACAAAACTAAAGTGTTCAATCTATTACATAACGATTGGGTCATGGGCATAATTCCAACAATCTCCCACTTGACCTAGACCCAATCAGTCATGAACTTTAATCCTATCTTCCACTTGTGCTTATCAAACTCCTTTGATCCAAGCGCCTTAGTGAAGGGATCTGCAACATTCTCCTTTCCTTCAACCTTTTGAATTTGAACGTCCTCACGCTCAACAATTTCTCTAATTAGATGAAACTTCTACAAACATATTTGGATCTTTGGTGTGACCTTGGTTCCTTAGCTTATGCAATAACACCGATATTGTCACATAATAAAGGAACAACCTCCTTTATCGAAGGAACCACACCAAGTTTAGTTAAGAACTTTTTCATCTACACAGCTTCCTTAGCTGCATCGCATGCTGCTATGTATTTTGTTTCAGTAACTAAATCAGCTATGGTAGCTTGCTTGAAACTTTTCCAACTCACTACTCCACCATTCAAGGTGAAAATATAACCAAAGATAGATTTGCTATCATCCTTATCTAATGCAAAGTTAGCATCAGTGTAGCCTATTAGCTTTAATTCATAATCTCTGTATATGAGGAATTGGACTTTAATTCTTCTTAAAGATGGTTTTAACCACTTTCCAATGTTCCTCACCTGGGTTACCTTGATACCTGCTAGCTATTCCTAACACGTAGGCTACATCAGACTCTCTTTCTTATAGGGTTTTAGGACAATCCTCCCTATTAAAAGAAATTCCTGTGTTTATTGATAAATAACCTTTTTTAGAATTTTCCATATGATACCTTTTTAAGATAGTATCAATGTACATAGATTCGGAAAGCCCTAGCAACTTCCTTGATCTATCTCTATAGATCTTGATTCCAAGAATGTAAGCTGTTTCTTCTAAATCCTTCATTAAGAACTATTTAGATAGCCAAATATTTGCCTTTTGCAGGTTGGTACATCATTTCCTATTAGCAATATGTCATCTACATATAACACTAGGAAAATAACTATACTCCCACTAACCTTCTTGTATACACATGGCTCTTCTTCGCATCTAACAAAATCAAACTTTGCAATTGTTATATTGAAGCGAATATTCCAACTAGGTGAAGCTTGCTTCAATCCATAAATGGATCTTTGTAGCTTATATATTTTAATAGGAGCATATGACAATATGAAACATTCAGGTTGAGTCATATAGACATCTTCCTTGAGCTCTCCGTTAAGAGACGTTGTTTTCATATCCATTTGACATATCTCATAATCATAATAATTAGAATCCAAATAGATTTGAGGATTGCCACAAGGGGAAAAGTTTCATCATAATCAATACCTTCCTTTTGATTATATCCCTTGGCAAAAAGACGAGCTTTATAGGTTTCAACCTTTCCGTTTGCTCTAATTTTTTTTTAAATACCCATTTACATCTATGGGTTTTATATCCTTTGAGGGATCAACCAAAGTCCATACTTTGTTGATTCTCATAGATTCTAACTCGGATTCCATGGCCTTAAACCACTTCTCACGATCTGGACTTACCATAACCTCTTCGTAAGTTTTAGGGTTATCATTAATATGATTATCCTCGTCACCTTGCACCATTAAGTTTAATCTATCTAGTGCACGATGATCCCTAGTAGACCTTCTAAGAGGCTCATGTTCAATAGGTTCTTCCTCTACTTGATCTTGTTATTGCACTGGTTCTTGGACAGGTTCATTAACCAGTCCATTCTCCTCAACGGTTGAGGCTGGTATACTATATGTTAATTTCAATATATCAAGTAAACGCTGCTCAACATGCATCTGATGCTCTTGAGCTTATGTTGATTAGTCAGAATCTTGAATTTCATCAAGATCTATTTCTATACCATGACTTCCTCTGTTAAGGAACTCCTTTTCTAAAAAGGTTGCATTTCTGGCCACAAACACTTTGTATTCAAAAGGGCGATAGAAATAGTATCTCATAGTTTTCTTGGGATAACCAACAAATCTACATTTTTCAGATCTCGCTTCAAGCTTATCTAGCAGTAATCTCTTGATATAAGCTGGGCAAGCCCAAACTTTCAAATGTTTTAGGTTAGGCTTACGTCCTTTCCGCACCTCATAGGGAGTTTTAGCGACTGCTTCAGTGGGAATTTTTTTTTTATCAATAGGCAGCGAATTCTAAAGCATATCCCCATAGGAAGATAGGAAGATCAGTGAATCCCATCATAGGTCTCACCATATCCAATAAAGTTCGATGTCTTCTTTTGGAAATACCATTGTGTTGTAGTGTTCTAAGAGAAGTCCACTAAGACAAAATTCCATCTTGCCTTAAATAATCAACAAAATCATCACTAAAATACTCACTGCCACGGCCAGATCTTAGTGCCTTAATCTTCTTACCAGTTTGTTTTTCAACTTCACTACGAAATCTTTTAAACATTTCAAATTATTCAGGTTTGTATTTCATAAGATACATAAATTCACATCTTGACACATCATCAGTGAAGGTGATAAAATAAGAATATCCACCTTTAGCTTGAACTTTCTTAAGCCTACATATTTCAATATATATTAGTCCTAAAAGTTCACTAGCTCTCTCTCCAGTCCCAGTAAAAGGAGATTTTGTCATTTTGCAGATAAGATTTACAAGTTTTATATGATTCATAATCATATTGACTAAGGCATCATTCCTTGTGCAACTTGTTTACTCTTTTCTGACCAATATGACCAAGTCTATAATGTCAAAGGTAAGTTTGATTTGCTTGATTATCTCTATTTCTTTTTTGACTATAAACATTCATAATTAGATAAACAACTATTTCAAGTAAGACATAAAGACTATATTGTAAATAACCACTTACATATAATTCATCACCATGAAAGATATTACATTGGTTATTCATAAAGATTGTATGAAATCCACGCTTGTCTAGTGACGAAATGGAAACAATATTCGAAACAAATTTAGGAACATAATAACAATCTTCCAATAATAAAGTCTTTCATGTAGGTATAATAAGAGAAACAGTTCTTATAGCTAGGGCAACAACCAACAACACTTGCTCCATTCCCAACTTGTAGCTTTACTTATACCTTTTTCATTCTCCTACTGATCCTTAGACCCTGCAACATATTGCAAATGTTAAAGCTACTACCAGTATCTAATACCCATTAGGTAAAATCAATAGTAGTTAAAGAAATCATGAAAACGTTTTTCATAAATGTCCCACCTTGTTTTTTGCCGTTCAAAATAGCCAAATACTTTGGGTAGTTCCTCTTTTAGTGTCCCTTCTTTGTATAGAAGAAACATTCAGCATCCTTTTGGTCAACTTTCTTCTCCTTACCCTTGGATTTGTTCCAAACACCCTTGGGTGCAAGATGATTTTTCATGGGCTTCTTCTTAACCTTCCACTTACGCTTAGAAGAGCTACCAGCCAAGTTCACAGGCCCTGACACTTTCACCTTCTCAGACAATGTTACTTGATTTTCATAATCGATCAACAAGTTAAGCATTTCATAAAGATCACAGTCTATCCTGTTCATGTTAAAGTTAATAATGAACGGTGAAACAATATCAATAAAAGACTGTAAGATCAAATATTGTGAAAACTCTTTCGCCAGTGAACACCCTAATGTCTCAAGTTGTTTTATAAGATCAATCATCTTAAAAACATGGGGTCCCACATGATATTCGGGCTTTAGTTCAGGCTTGAATAGGGAGTTAAATAACTAGTATCTTGCAGTCTTACTTTGCGACCCATATATCTTCTTAAGATGCTCAATGATATGTTGAGGATTCATACCTTCATGTTGCCTTTGGAGTTCATAACTCATTGATGCCAGAATAATGTACTTGGCATTAGTACTTTGTTCATTGTACTTAAAATATGCATCCAATGCATTAGCATCATCAATTCCCTCAGGAGGCGCTTCCTTCATGGGTTTATCGATCACATCGATAAGTTTTTCATACATGAGAACAATTCTTAGATTGCGATATCAATCATCAAAATTGTTACTCGCTAGCTTGTTAGCATCAAGAATGCTTCGCAGTGATATAGTATACATTTTGAGAAATCTAATAAAAAGAAAACACCAAAATAAGAACACAATCATATAACATTAAGACGTGGTCTTTTATCTAAAAGATACAAAATCGTTAAAACATGAATGAGCCCCTTGGTTATCAAGTCGTTACTCATGCATAATTAAAGAGTAATAAATTTCCTATTTTATCATATAAAATTTATAGTAGGCTCAATACTATATAGTGCCATGGTTATTAGGTCGTTCTTATTAGTATAGTTTAATTTTTCCATCCAAGTGAAGGAGGGTTAATTAATATTATACTCCTTAGATAGTCTAGGCCAAAAGTATGAAATTAAGCAATTTTTCCTCATATATATATCATATATAATAGAAAATATTATTTATCCTTGAACTACAAGTCACCTGGTTATCAGGTCATTCCTTGTAAAAATAAATAAATATTATTATCTACTTGGGTGTAAAATCCTTTTTTTGATAAAATATCATATATTATATCAAAATAAACTCAATAATTTTAAAGGGCCAAGATTTCATGTTATTAAAACAATTTTAATAGCATATTAGTGATCATATCACATTTTTAGACAACATTCGTACAAGAAACTTATAATGTAACAATGTAAGTCATAACAAAATGCACTATAATCAATGAGTTTACCGTGCACATCGTTGATGGATAACATTTGTCCAATGATGTTTAATGAGTGTACCTAGCACATAGTGGAAAATTAACATCTGGTATTTGCTTTAATGAGGTTGTCGTGCACATAGTAGAAAGATAATTTGTTTTTAAAAAATTTGCCATGGAAAGATTACATCTGTCAAAAGCTTTTAACCAAAAGCTTTTAAACAACACTTGCTCCATTCCTAACTTGTAGCTTATCTTCTCCCTTCTTCAATCTCCTACTGATCCTTAGACCCTACAACATATTGCAGATGTTAAAGCTACTACCAGTATATAATACTCATTTAGTAGAATCAATAGTAGTTAAAGAAATCATGAAAACATTTTTCATAAATGTCCCACCTTATTTCTTGCCTTTCAAAGTAGCCAAATACTGTGGGCAGTTCCTCTTCCAATGTCCATTCTTTGTATAGAAGAAACATTCAGCATCCTTTTGGTCAACTTTCTTCTCCTTATCCTTGGATTTGTTCCAAACACTCTTGGGTGCAAGATGATTTTTCTTAGGCTTCTTCTTGCCCTTCCCCTTATGCTTAAAAGAGTTACCAACCAGGTTCACAAACCCTAACACTTTCACCTTCTCAAATGAAGCTACTTGATTTTCATAATCAATTAACAAGTTGAGCATTTCATGAAGATCACAGTCCATCTTGTTCATGTTAAAGTTAACAATGAACGGTGAAAAAATATCAGTAAGAGGTTGTAAGATCAAATCTTATGACAACTCTTTTCCTAGTGAGCATCCTAACTTCTTAAGTTGTTCTATAAGATCAATCATCTATAGAACATGGGGTCTTACAAGACATTCGTGCTTCAGTTCAGACTTGAATAGGGAGTTAGATAACTGGTATCTAGCAATCCTAATTTGTGACCTATACATCTTCTTAAGATGCTCAAGATCTATGGAGGATTCGTACCTTCATACTGCCTTTGGAGTTCAAAACTCATTGATGCCAGAATAGTGCACTTGGCATTAATACTTTGTTCATTGTACTTAGTATAAATCCAATGCATTAGCATCATCAATTCCCTTAGAAGGTGCTTCCTTTATGGGTTTATCGATCACATCGATAAGTTTTTCATGCATGAGAACAATTCCCAAATTACGGTACCAATCATAAAAATTGTTACCCGTTAGCTTGGTAACATCAAGAATGATTCGCAGTGATATAGTAAACATTTTGAGAAATCTGATAAAAAGAAAAACACCAAAATAAGAACACAATCATATATCATTAAGACATGTACTTTTATCTAAATAATATAAAATCTTTAAAGCATGAATGAGCCCCGGGTTGTTAAGTCGTTACTCATGCATAATTAAAGAGTGATAAATTTTCTATTTTATCATATAAAATTTATAGTAGGCTTAATATTATATAGTCTCCTGGTTGTCAGGTCATTCCTATTAGTATAGTTTAGTTTATCCACCCATGTGACGGAGAATTAATTAATATTATATTCTCTAGGTAGTCAAAGCTAAAAGTATAAAATTAAATAATTTTTCCTTACACATGCATTATATGCAATAGAAAATATTATTTATCCCTGAACTACAAATCGCCTAGTTATCAGGTCATTTCTTACAAGCAAAAATAAATAATATTGTCTTCTTGGGCAGAAAATTCTTTTTGATAAAATATCATATATTATATAAAAATAAACTTAATAATTTTAAAAGGTCAAGATTAAAACAATTTTAATAACATTAGTGATCATATCACATTTAATAAACGACCTATAACTGCAATCAATTCTGCCCAATTTATCTAGCAAAAAAAAACCTTACTTTAAAGCAATAACGAAATCAATGCCACTTAAAGAAATAAATATAGTATTTTATGATGACTTAACTGTTAATCATTTAGAAACGAAGAACAACGCCCAAAGAAGTTGTTTAATGGCCAATTGTTAAATGAAACTTCAGAGATGGGACTAAATAACGTAACATTCATTGGTCCAAAAGCTTCCATGTATGTACAACATCTTGAATTTGTCTTTAATGAGTTTTCCATAAAAAAAACACATGTATCAAGGCTTTTAACCAACAACTTTTGCATTAACGTACCATACCTGAAAATTGCATTTCATTAAAAGCTTTTAAACAACTTTTGCATTAACCCATGTGTACAACATCTATTAAATGCATTTAATAAGCTTAGTGTACACATCTTTTTATCTATAACATTTGTCCAAAGCTTTTAATGAGTTTGTCGGTTTCACAGTGGTTATCGTAATCTTTTAACCATTGTTCTCTACTCTATCCGATTTATAACAAGTATCGTTTTAAAGGAATGTACATTTATTAAAAAAATTAATGAAATATCTGATATATCCTTATTAATTACATGTTAAAGTGTCTTGAAAATATAATCTGTGTAATCTGTGTAATTAAGATATGAGAGAAATTAAAGGGTAATTTTGGAAGTAAAATTATAAATATGCATAATAAGTCACAAACGACACTTATTTTGAATAATTAAAATCCCTCTAAAACGATACTTATTATGAATCGGAGGGAGTATTATGTAACATGTATTACTTACGATGAGGGTTTTGCATTCTATGATTTTCATAATGTTTATATGCTTAAAGAACATGAATTAAAGTGTTTCGGTTTCAGTTTTGGTGAAACAATTTCAAAATAAAGCCAATATGTTCTCATGCATATTAAATGAACAATTTTTATGTGTTGAAACAAAAAAACAACAAAATATGCAAGCTATTGATTGTTTTTCAAGTATGATGTGAACGTAGTATTGGCTCTGATACCAATTGAAGGGTCGCAAATGCAGCGGAAATTAAAATTGCAATCCTATATTCATCTATTGCATTTAACAAGCATACTAATTAATAGTAAGAACAGGCAAAAATAAACACCTAGAATTTGTGAGGATTAATCGATACTGAACTTTGAAAATACAAAGTCTCTATATACTCCTCATCGAAAAATACATCATACTTTCAACACTTGATACGGCTATGGTTAAATTTTGAAGAACCTTTTCTTCAAGAATAAAACAAAACAATTTTGTCTCTTTTCTCTTGTTTTTGTTCACGTATAGAGAACGAAAATGAAATAGTATATATAACACCCCATTCCCATCTGACATATGCATGTGCGTCCATCAGATACACGTGTACATGCTTGACAGAAATGACATGTTAACTATCTCACCTTCATTATACATAATATGGCATCATAAATTAAACCATCAATCACAAATTCTCTAAAGCCCAAAATGTTATCATGTTATAACAAAAACCATAATTTACATTGTATCATATAATACAATATCATCCTATCATCTATGTTCTACAACATTAGCTTATGATCATAAACAACTCAATACACACCGAATACTATAAACATGAAAGAAACAACTATGTCCTCAATCTCAACTTACCGATCTTTGAGCCATATTTGACTATAACAGTTGCACAAAATATGCTTCTACGGAGTCTTAGAAGCTAGGTCGTCTCACTCTCAAACCTGAAAATCAACGGTGCAATGTTGATGAGTGTTGCGAACTCAACAGAGTAACCATCCTCGATGGTTCACTCATGTCATAAGATAAGATCAATTATATCAAGTAATCATACAGTTCAAATCCACTTGCCAAATTTCAAATACTATCACAGATAAATCATTGCTCAATTAAACAGTTCAATCATATACCAACATTTACACAATGTTACAAATCATTCAATGAATTCAAATCATATACAAATGCTATATGTATGAGACTCACATTCATTTTTATCTTATTGTGACCGTGTGCTTCTATAGTATCCCAAAGCATCGGGCTTAATCAATCAATCTGTAACTCATTGAACATAGTGAGCCATAGGCTCAAACCACATATGCGGGAGCTTAAAGCTCTTATCAGTAACGGTATCAGTAGCAACATCAGTCACAACTCCTTTACATTACATGCATTGAAATGAAATGCATGCCACAACTCAGTAATCAAATTTGATCATTTTCATTTGCAAGTATTATTACAGTACAATAGTCACAGTATCAATCAAAATAATAGTAAACATCAGACTAGGTTTGGCATTCAACTTTTCAGTTAAGAATCAAAAAATCATTTAGGCAGACATATTCACATTCAATCAACACTTCCAATATCATTTCTATGTATCAAAATGCCTCGGATAAATACTATCCAGAATCCAGTACTCAAACAACACATTTCAGTACAGTTCAATAAGATAGGAATACAGTTCAGTACAGTTCAGTATTATACAAATCAAGAAGGATAGACTATCTTAGGTTACTCACAGTATGCTTCAAACAACTATTGCCCTGAAGTTCCGGCAATGTCTAGATGTTGTCGCTCAATTCACTCCTCTATACTTATAATACATACACATATCACTAGATTGCACAATTATGTATTCATTAATGCACATTCATGTCTACTGAATATGTACAATGCATGTTCATGACAATTCCGGGTTTCTAATTATTAATCTTATCACAATAATCATTTGGATATCCACTTTCAATTGATTAACTCAGATTTGTCTAAAGATACACTTTCGGGTCCATTTTACACAACTATTTTCATCAGGAAAGTGATGGAATTTGGTAACACTTCCTTTTAACAAATTATTCTCCTATGTCTTAAGTCTCTATTGATACCAAGATCATTCAATTTGGTTCATTATTCTATGAATTTTGTTCAAAATACCATAGACTGTGTACGTTTAAAATTTTGGCTAGACCATGATCATGCATTCAAGTTTTATAACCTATATCTCTCAATTTCAATATCCAAAAATTACAAACTTTATACCAATTTAAAGCTAAGAGAATAAGCTACAAATCTGGTGAAGATACCTCAGTCTAATATGGCCTACATCAATACAATTTATTCAATAACAACAGGACATGATTTCTATCCCTGGTAGTGCTACATCCTATGCCAAGACTCAATTACATGCCAATTTTGAAAGTCTTAAAGACAGAATTATAATTTGACTTCTTCAATAAAGTTGTATTAATATGTATTTAGTTTAATTTGAATTAAGAATATACTCATTTAGACATCTACAGATCAAGTTATACTTAGAATACTGAAGTATGTTCATGAAAATTCTCCAGTTCATAACATTCTAGCAGACTTCCACACTTTCATCCTATCAATCACTTTCAAATCAATTCAAATAGCTCTAGTTTTTCATGGACAGAAATAAAAATGTCCTAGGAATCTATTGGTTTAAGTTTTAAGTCATTTGGAGGTCGGATGGAAAAGTTATAGCCAAAAGACTTAAAGCTATTCAGTAAAATACTGTAGTTCATTAACTCATACTTGCAAACCATAACCTTTTCTCTCTCTATAACGCAGATCTTCATCATCTCCACCGAGAACCCAGATTTTTTTCCCACTTTTACACTTCATATCTACTACACCCATTGCATAAACCAACTTTCCTACTCTCCTTTCAGCTCAATAACTCACAACAAACCAAAAATCCAAAATTCAAACATAATCATTCAAACAACATATATCACTATTCACGTAAATTCCATTTTACTGTACTTTCTTTCTATGTTTTGTATCTTCCCATTTTCATCAATATAATCACTTCATTTAACTCATCCCTATATCAGAACCTCACCAAATTCATTTTCCTTATCTTTACACTCATTTCAGATCATCTCAAAACTATTCACAAATATTCCCGTACACCAAAAAATGAGTGGGAATAGAACATATATGTTCATCGATTTTTCATAACTTTCTGTATCATTTTCAGTTTACTCCAGTTATTAAAACTAATTCAGTACAATTCAAACATCACCCAAAATACCATTTACAATACCCAAAAACTTAAAACATCACTTTCTTGTTTCAACAAAACCTCTAATAGTAACCTTCGGTGAAGGCAGTAACAAATCTCCAGCTTTTGTATTTTGTTTCACTTTCTACATTCATCTGATACATTTTCCCATTTTTCTACTCTTTCATTTTATCATAAATTTATCATTTTATCACCTCTAATTCACGGCCTCATCATAAATTTATCATTTTATCATATATAATTCTTCCCATTTCAAGACACCACATTACTTCCTTTCTTTATATATATATATATATATAGATGTTCTGCTTTTGGTGTTATGATCAAACATAGAATATGATTTGTTTGTGATTGAAATTGAGCTGAAATGGAAGTAGGAATGAAGAGGAAATAATGAGGACATAAGCTAGAAATGATAGACTAAGCAAAAGACATGAACTAGGATGAAAATGATGATGAAGTGTGTTGGAATATGTTAGATGGAGTGTTTTTACCGAATAGGCATTTGTATTTTGGCCATATCTTAATATGTAGATATCTAAATGGGATGATTTTAATTCTATATTAAACTAAAGATATATGGATATATTTTTCATGAAGGAATTGAAATTGAATTCTATCTCCAAGAGTTTCAAATTGTGTGCTGTCGCGGTATGAGAACAGTCTGCAATAGTTTTGATATAACTTGCAGAATATTGAACCAAACTGCATGATTGTGATGTCGTTAGAAACTTAATACATACATGAATATTTTTTAAGAAGAATGTCTTGCCTAAATACCTCATTTTCTTTGTCAAAATGGCCATGTAAAATTGACCCGAAACTCTGTTTTGAGAAAAAACTAGATAGGCCATCAACGTGAGTTATTCTTCTTTTGTTTAATGTTTGAAAAAACAATTGGTAAGATACTTTTTTGTTAGTTTATGCCTTTGTAGCCAATCAATTAGATGCAAATTAATGTATGCCATTATATTTTAATTAATGAAAAGGCGTTATTTATCTTTGTGTATTAATTTTATTAATATTTTATGTTTTAATACTAAAAATAAAATCCTTGGAATAATTACTGTGTAATTGAAGTTATGATGAGATCATAATTATGAAATTCAATTTACACTTATGTGTTATTCCTAAATGTTCCTAGTTGTAGTTTCAACAAAACTGGATATTGTTAAAACGATAAAACTAACACACATTATGTTTCTTTCTTATGAAGAAAGCAATGGATCTCATAAATTAAAGTATAGAGATACTTAAAATAATGTGTGGGTGATTATTAGAGAATAAATTATTGAATTGACCCGATTATGTGTCTATGGATTATCTCATATTGATGGTTGTATAATTGATCTTCAAACTTGAGATTACCAAGGTATCTAGTGTGAGAATTACTGTGTTTTGATGCTACTTATGAATCATCCTAGGATAATTCAATTGGTAGTAATTAGATATTGTATGAACCATATGTAGATAGTTCAATAAGTCAATATAGGATTCGTTACTCTAAAGTAATTAGAGAGAATATTAAACTATTCTTGATTAGTAATGATTTATGAAATTATCTGGCTAGAGTGAATTGATATTTGAAAAGAGTTTTCAAATTTCAATTATAAATCAATTATTAATTAGCAAAAACAAACATGATTGGATGATAAGAGTAGACACTATATCTATACTCTATCCACTTAGAATACTGAATGATGAAAGGATTAAATTATACATTATAACCATACATGGATAGGTTAAGTCAATCACTTTGACATTCCTAATATTTGGGTAATCATGACATGTTGCTAGACGTCAATCATGATTTATGATTACGAATTATTTAATTGGAGAATTAAAGATAAATTAAAAGAAGTTTGAATTTATCTAATTCTAATTGAGAATTAGAATTATAATTTATAATCATTGCCAATTTATTAGGAACTTAATGGATCACACATCAAAGAGTAATTTGTGAAAGAAAAATCAATTTAATTAAGTTGGACTTAATTAAGAAAAATCAATTTAATTAAGTTGGACTTAATTATAAAGTTTGGGAAACTTTGGGAATCAAATATGAGATATTTGATTTTATTAAAATTAAATTAATTAGAATTAGAATTATATTTTAATTATAATTAAAGAGATTTAATTTTAATAAAAGAATCTTATGATTTTTTCTATTTAAAGGAAAGAGCTTTTTAGAAGCTAGCACTTTTGTCTTCTTCCTCTCAAATTAGTTTGAGAATTGCTATGTGGATACCATCACAGATTGGATACTTGAACAGCTCGTGATTGATCAATCGGAAAAAGTTTCAAAGATTTTTCAACAGAAAGCGAACAAGATACGATTTCTAAATCGTTTTATGCTTTATTCAGGTTTATTCAATTATTGGAATCCGCTTGGGATCTGTAAATTTGTTTTTCGCTGCGCCTGTGATTTGATCACGATCAGATTCTAGCAGTGGTATCAGAGCCAGGTTTAATTGTTTATCTTGAATTAGAGGCATGATTGTTAGTAATTTGTTAAAAAACATTAAAGTTTCACGAACTATTCTTCTCTATTCATAATTGACAAGAATGAGGTTTATGCATTTCGGGGCATATTGTTTTTGTGTTCTGGAATCTTGCTTACATATGCTTTTAAAAGCTTATGTGTTTTCTGCCTCTATTTTGTTTATGGAAATTGTTTTCACGACTGTTTTTATTTTGCTTTTGGAAATTGATTGTGTATGTGTTGAAATCCCTAATTTTTCTACCGCCATTTTTAGCTGGATCTTGAAATTTTGCTTTGTCTATTTGTGTTTCTGCCCTATTGATTATACTTGCGATTTACATGCTACCTTGTGTAATACTGTTTCTGTTGGGTTTTTTTAAAAAATCTATTTACTACCTTTGCATTGCCATTTGTGGAAACCAACATCGTTAGTGACCATGCCCATCACGATGCCACTGGTTGGCATCATTGTGACGCCCATCGTGACGACACTTGATGGGGTATCGCTGGGCTGATTCTTGCCTATCGAATGGCGACGCCATCCAGAAATCGATGGGCATTAATTGTAGCACCTCTTACCGTAGAGTACACACCGGGACGCTCATAGGTCATTCCGGTATATATCCTATGATAATAGCGAGCTACGAACAATCACTATTTCACTTTACATGGCATATTAATAAAACATCAATATAAAATCACGAACTTTTTGAAACCATAATTTTTCCTCATTTCATTTCATCAAAATTAGAAATTTACACATCTGTCATCGTTTACTGTCTATACATCAATTCTAAAAACCTAGTACAATATGCTACATGAAAGAGGAGAAATACTGCAGATCTATCTAGGTCATCCCAAAAGTCCTAGCTGACAGAACTGTCAGCTATGACTTCTCTCGCCAAAATGATCTACATGGCTCGAAAAGTTCCTCTAGAGCTAGGAGTCTACTCTTGGTCCTGAAAAATATGTTGCAATTTTGGGTAAGTTTGCGAACTCAATGAGGTAACCATCAGCGATGGTTCACTCAATTCATACAACAATTAGGCATATCATAATTATTTCATAATTTCACATACATCAGAAGTACCACATGATCACATCAGTAACACATTTTATTTTCACATAAGCATAAGGTCACTCAATCAAATATATGTAAGCAATTGCATATTAAATGCTCATGTGACCCTTTTTTTTCAATTTATTACGGTGTTGTTACCGAGCGCCTGGACTATCCCAATATGGGCATATTAATCGTTGAGCTTGAGACTCTAAATCACTGTGGGGCTCGAGGCCCAAATACAATCGTTGAGCTTTTAGCTCTCGGTGGCTGCTCCGGTCACAACTATCATTATCTGAGTATGCATTCATGTATGAAATGTGTATGTGACAATTTAGCAGTATAAATCACAATCCACACATGTGTCACAATTTATCACATCATAAGCAAGTAGTTCTTAAATTCATATACAAGTAGCACTTCTATGTCATAGCTCCCCAGTACATCATACCTTCTGTCCGAAATCCACAATCACAATCAATCTCAAACCCACCATTATTCACCACAAAATTATAAGCAATCAATCATTGAGAGAACTGTCTAGGTCACTCACCAATAGCTTTCGAGCTAATGCCTGGAAGTCTCGGCAACGTCTGTGAGTTGACGTTCCAAATGCGCCTCTATAACAATTAAAATAAACATATATTACCAAGTGTACAATCAGAAATGTTTAATAATGCACATGTAGAAATTAAAATGTGTACAATACACATTCGTGACATTCCCGGTATTATTCCATAAGTTTTCATCACAAAAATTTCCTCTAAATGTTAGAAATCCAAAGACACCAAAATCACTCAATTCGGATCTCTATAGGTCTAATTATTGCAAAGACATTGACTAGAAAAATAATTTTTTTGTCCGATTTAATCCCTCCTTTCCAATTTAATCTCAAAAATTCGCTAATTCCCATGGAGAACAATTAAATGACTTACGAATCCGACGCCTAAAAAATCAAGTCAATCGAAGGTTGAATGAAAAAGTTATACACAAAAGAGTGGCAAAAGGATCAAATTAGAACAAAAAAAACTAAGAACATTTTCACTTATTTCCCTCTCTTCTACCACCATGCATAACTTTTCACACAAGTGTCCAAATTTGACAAATTTGGTATCATTAGAAAGATCACAAAAAACCCTGTAAGTTCCTTCAAGGACTCACAAACCAATTTCACCCCTAAGGGTGTCAAAAATTAAATCAAAGATACTGCTTAATCACCAATATTCAAAATAGTACCACATTCTTCTAAAATCATATCTTCCCATTCTCTTTTCCAAACATTCCAAGCTTTATATCAAAAGAAAGATCATAACATATCCTACAACTTTCATGAACAACTTGGAAGCAAATTCAGCCTCTAAATGGGTCAAAATCTCAATCAAAGTTTATGCCCAACACATGTCATCCTAACAGTACCACAATCTTCTAAAAATCATAACTTCCTATCCCATTGTCCAAAAATTTCATGCTCTATATCAATGAAAAGATCAGAAAAACATGTTACAGTTCTTATGAAGGACTTAGAAGAAAATTCCACCTCTAACTAGGTCAAATTCTCACATGATTATGGCCGCCCTGTTAAAGATTGTTAAATAAACATATCACCTAAACCATATCCATACTTTAAAAATCCATAACTTACAATTCTTACATCCAAAAATAGCATATTATACATCATTACAAAGCTAAGACATTCCTCTACAACTTTCCATAAGACCACTTGAGCTAATTTAAACCATAACAGTCCAAAATCAGCTTCACAGTATAGTAACCACAAACCCCATAATTAGAGACATTTCACACACAAAGCATATTAATACTTTGAAATACCATCTGAAAGTTAATAATTCATTACTTTCAACCTCAAAATTGAAAAATGTCATACTTAGTGGCGATAGAAAGCTAACAAGAAGGGCTACAACTTTCATGAAGACCAATTTGAAAAAATTATCCTAAATCAACTTAGAAAAATTCTCAAAGTTTCAGATCACAAAATCCTGAGTTACTGTTCATCCTGCACATATTGCCCACTTTCAAGGCCAAATTTAGAACCCTTCAAGTCAAAATTGGACAACACTTCCTTCATAAGAATTCTAGCCAAACTTCTCAAGTTTAATTCATCCAAACCACATCTCAATTGCTTAACGATATCAAAAGTTATGACCAAATAATTGGAACCTATACAAAGCAAATTTTCCAGATTCACAACCTAACTCACATTCTACATCTTCCATACCATTTCTAAACCACTTATCACTCAATTCACGTCATATATCCACCATAACTAACTCACAACCTATCCTTAAACATTAGTCCACAAAATTTCAACACAGACACTCAATCATCTATCATTTTCTACACTCATCTTTAATCACAAACTTCATTTCAAATTCAAACCATCTCAATTTTCATACAACACATGTTATACATACATTCATCACATCCTACCTCATCAATCATCAATTAAACAAGCAGATTTCATACCCATCTACACCAACACAATTTTCATGCAATTAGGTTCACAAACATCACAAATAATTCATTTAATTAGTAATTCATGACATAAAATACAAAATTCTTACCTAAACAAGCTTCCAAAACTTCCAAAACCACTAAATCTTTAACTCCCTCCACCACACACGATCATCTTCATTTTATGGGGGTGAGGTATAAGTTAAGATTGTTAGTGAACACAAGAAGAGAAAGCAAGTAAAATATGAGAGCTTTTGTGTGGGTGGAGGTTAACAAGAAGAAGAAGACCAACGAAGAAGGAGGAAAAAAGAGAGAGGCTACGTATGATGGAGAATTTCTCATTTTAAACACCAATAACCTTATAAAAGAAGAAGTATCGAGAATGACTAAAAAAGGGGTGGGTTTTATTAATAAAACAAGACATATTGGCATGGTTAGGCAATTGTATTGGAAAGAAACCAAGTGAGGGTTAAAAAAAAAGAGACATGTGGCAAGTGACAATTTCTACTCCAATTTCTCCCCAAATTTTCCAATGGATCTAATTAATAAATCCTAAAATCATTTATCTATATTCCATTTCCATTGGACAGTAATTTCTACTACTGGTAAACAATTATTCTGCCACTTGGCATTTTTCTTAGTCCAGAAATTTACCCGAAATTTCCAGAAAAATTTCTAAAATT
>JAOTAZ010058274.1:0-17269 GCA_025629785.1 Erythroxylum oxycarpum | reverse complement strand
TTTTTTATGACTCAACCCATATCCATATCCATATCCATCGGTTTTTACGATTTACTACCCATATCTAAATCCATTGGATCGGGTAGTGCGGATATGGATCGGGTTGAAAACCCATTGCAATCCCTATTTTCAACTGATATCTTTTAGAAATTATATTGCTTTTTTTCATTTTTGTTAGTTTCATTTATTTGTTTCAAGTTAAAAAGAAAGAAAGAACTAATCAACAATTGATCAAAATTTGTTGCCAAAAGCATTTATGCCTTTATATTTTCTTAATTTATTTTAGAAAGATTTGATTAAGTTCTTAGAAAAATAATCAATAATTGGTTCAAGCTCTGTTAAGGAAAAAGTGTTTTTGCATTTCATACTTTCATAATATGTTTTGGAAAGATTTGATTCCATTCTTCTAACAATTAACAGTCTTGGTGAAAATATTCTTATCTTGTTTGAAATTTAGGATTGTTGTTCAAGTACAAAATTGATTAGACTTTATACTTCATTCTAGTTATTCATAATCCTTTGATTTTTTAAATTTTTTATTGCTTCTTACTTGTCCTTACCTCCATCAAGATTTGAGATATTTACTTTGTTCCTTGATTTGTTTTATTTAGTTTAATAAAGAAATAAAAATAGAAAATTGGTGGTAAAAAAAGTGTGTGAGCAATATTCGTAAAGAAATGTCAAAAATTTATAGCAAAATAGAAGTGAATTAAGTAACACAATTAAGAGAAACACGCGAGGGAGTGTTGTAAGATTAATATTAACATTATTTTATAAGTTAAATAATGTCTGATTAGGATAGAGTTGAAGGAAGGATAATATATTCATGTTTTAAGCTATGCAATCATATTTTGAACAAATGAATATGATGTGGAAAGAAAAGAAGATAGAGCTAATTTTTGAATACCACTATTACACCAAAGAGAAAAAGGTAGAACTTATTATTATTAAGTTTACTGGTTATGATATTATATGGTGGAATTAACTTGCATCAAATAGGCGAAGGAACTATGAGAGACGTATTAACAACTAGGAAGATATGAAGGTGATCATAAGGAACTGCTTTATCCTTAATCGCTATTATAGGAATTTGTTTAAAAAATTACAATGTTTCACTCAAAGGTCAAAAGGTGTTAAGAAATATCACAAAGAGATGGAGATTGTGTTATTTAAACTGATATAAGGGGAAGTGACTATGGCTAGATTTTTATGGTTTGAATTATGATATTGCTGTTGTGGTAGAATTGTAACATTTTGTGGAGCTAAAAGATATAGTTCATATGATCATAAAAGTGAAAAGATAATCAAAAAGAAAGGAAAACCATTGAAAATAAAGTTCTAGTTCATCATCATAGAAAATGAGTTAGTAAAATAATGTCAAGGCCACTCCTAAAGCCAAAGTTGAACTTCCTAAAGAAGGAGGGGAAGTGCTTAGTAAAATGGAAGGTAAATATGAAACCTAAACTCATTCTTGTGGCATTAAATTATTCGGGAATAGGAAAAATAGCATCATAATGTTTTAATAAAAGGAAAATGATCATAAGATGTGATGGGGAGATTGAGACTAAAGGTGAAAGTGACAAGGATTTCATACATCCATTAGAATATTATGATGATGGTGTTAAGTATATAGCGGAAGTAGAGCCCTTTGTAATTAGGTGTATAAAAGTTTTTGAAAATGAATAAAAAGATTGAGACTTATATTTAAAAAAATTTGCCACATATTTCTCCTATAATCATCAATAATAAAAATAAAGTAAGATTTTTATCAAAAGATAAAGGATTTTCGGAACTATAAAAATTTGCATGGACAAGTTGGGGTGGCTTGGTATCTCTTGAAATTGATCTAAGAAGTTTTTTTTCTTAAATGATTGTTAAGCAAGCGTACATCATATAGTTATTTAGGATAATCTATACTTAAAGGGCATCACATCATCTTTTTCTCCCCAAAGATTTAAAATTAAAATGTTTATACCTCATATGTCATATGCATGAAGGATCACTAACACTAGTATTTACACATATGACCTCTGTATTATACAAGTTTAATTAAAAAAATATCATATTGATAATCATAATCACCTTAGTAGTAAGATTAGTAAGTAGATCTCGAAACTAAAAGTTATTGTGAGATCCCACATTGGTTGGAGAGGGGAATGAAGTACGCCTTATAAGGGTACGAATATCTCTCCCTTATAGACGCGTTTTTCATGGCTTAATGTACCGGATCCCGTCGAAACTTCGAGGCTAAATGTGATTGGATGAGAGTAGTTCTAGGATGGGTGACCTCTTGGGAAGGCCTTGGGAAAAGCAAAACCGTGAGGGCTTAGCTAGGCCAAGGCCCAAAGCGGACAATATCTGTTAGTGGGTGATCTGGGATGTTACAGGTGGTATCAGAGCCAGTACTCGGGCCGGTTGGACCGGCAAGAGGCTAGGCCTTCCCTTATAGACGCGTTTTCCATGGCCTAATGCACCGGATCCCATCGGTACTTCGATGTTAAATGTGCTTAGGTGAGAGTAGTTCTAGGATGGGTGACCTCCTGGGAAGGCCTCGGGAAAAGCAAAACGGTGAGAGCTTGGCTGGGCCAAGGCCCAAAGCGAATAATATCTGTAAGCGGGTGTCTGGGATGTTACAGTGGTATTAGAGCCAGTACCTGAACCGTTGTGCCAGCTAGGCTGGACTTCAAAAAGGGTTGGGCCCTAAGGGGGGTGGAAAGTATGAGATCCCACATCGGTTGAAGAGGGAAACGAAGTACGTCTTATAAGGGTACGTATACCTCTCCCTTATAGACGCATTTTTCATGGTGTAATGCACCATATCCTATTGGAACTCCGAGGTTAAATGTACTTGGGTGAGAGTAGTTCTAAGATGGGTGACCTTCTGGGAAGGCCTCAGGAAAAGCAAAACTGTGAAGGCTTAGCTGGGCTAAGACCCAAAGCGGACAATATCTATAAGCGGGTGATCTGGGATATTACAGTTATAGCCTTCCATATGAAGTTAATAATCATGTATAGCCTTCCCTATGAATTTGATAATCATTCTCTAAAATTTGAGCAATCTTTAAAATTTTATTCTTTAATTCTAGAATAAACTAAATATTAGAGAGAAGCTTATGACTACCTATTTTTATCTTAAGAAAAAATACCTCATCGTTGTATTATCACTAAAGCATATGACCCCTATCACTTATTTTTAATTCCATAAATTTGTTTTTATCACCTATCATATGATTTTTAAGTGCATTATTAAGAGATCGTATGCCCTTTTCACTTTTTAACTTATAATTTTCCGTAAGTAGTAAAGTTTCCTTTGTTGCATCTTCATCAATTTTTACAAATTTTCTCTCATAATTATTCTTAGAAAGTCATTCCTAAAAATAAAGGCCATATTTACCAAAGAAAAACATTCAACTTGGGCTTTCTCATTTCTCCTTGTGTTATTTCTAATGAAATTAACTATTCCTTTCCTTTTACTTTTCCTTGACAATATTGAGGATAATGAGGTATATTTTCGTAATAAGAGTCTTTGTCACCTCTCATTTAGATCTATATGTTTCCATGACCTTGTCTACTTCCACATGCATAGTTTTTTTCACTTCGCTTTATGTAATTATTTTAATTAAAGGAAAAAATTGCTAGTAGGGCTTATTCCATTATATCCTCCTTGTCGCAATCCATCCTTTCTTCATGAGCTAGTAAAGATCTACTTGTCTCATTTTTGTTCATACTAATCATATATTTAGGCTTGTCAATAATTTCCACCATGTAATTGAATTTTGAGATGAGAGATTGTTAGACCTTTTCTATAACTTAAACATGTTGAATCGTTTCACCTAATTTTTTTTAGTTCACCTGTTGGACCCCAAATTTTTAGCATAAATTAGAAATATTAAAATAAAATGAAATGAGTATTTTTGTATATGAATTATGTTATAGATGTTATTGTGCCTTAAGGAAAATTAATGATAAAAAAAGAATTGATTAGTTTTGATACCTTTGATAATTGAGTAGCTTTGTATGGGTTATGAGAGTAAAGTGAATGAGTTGATTGAAATGGAAGTTGAAAAATCAAAAAATAAAGAGAAAGAGTGTGAGAATTGAAGAATTGAGAAAGATTGACTTTTTGGGGATGAGAGTTGACTTTTTTTATTTAGGCCAAATTTGAGAAAATGATCTTCATGAAACTTATAGCTTATGTTGAGAGCTTTCCGTCGCCATAAAGTTTGATATTTTTCGATATCAGAATTGAAAGTTAAGATTTTTTGAAGTTAAGGTTATTTTACTTTGTCTTTGAAAATGCTCTTAAGTATAGGATTAGGTATGTTGTGCTTTGAGGCTAAGCGTCGTATTGATGTGGTTTGAATTGGAGAAAGTGGCCTTAATGAAAGTTTTAGCTTATCTTCCTAGCTTTGTATCGCCATAAAGTATGCAATTTTTGGATGTGGAAATTGGAAGATATGAAATTTGAAAGTTTGGATTTTTGCTTAGGTGATGTTTAACAGGGCAGAATCTTTGAGTGAAAAATTGACCTAGTTAAAGGTTGAAATTGCCTTTAAGTGCTTCATGAAAGTTTTAGATTATGTCTTGATCTTTCCATTGATGTAAAGTATGAAATTTTTGGACCATGGAATGTGAAGTTATGATTTTTAGAAGTTTTCTGTTACTGTTTTAGCATGATTATTAGTGGACAGAACCTTTGATTGGAAATTTGACTTCCTTAGAGGCCAAATTAATTTTTCTATCCTTCATGAAAGTTGTAGGTGTCATTTTGATCTTTTCATTGATATAAAATATGACATGTTTGGACTTTGGAGTTGAAAGATAGATTTTTTCAAAGATGAGTTATTGTTTAGGGATATATTAATTGGGCAGAAAGTTTGAGTCAGTTTTTGACTCCTTTAGAGAAGGATTTTGTTTTTAAGTCCTTCATAGAAGTTGTAGACCTTTCTTTGAGCTTTCTATTAATATCAAATTTGCAATTTTTTGAGTTTTGAGTGAAAAATTATGAAATTTTGAAGTTCAGTGGTTTTTAATAGTAAAGAAAAGAAAAATTATGAGCCAGTGGCTAGCGATCACGAGCCATCGTGATCACGACTGGCCCTTTTGGCACAGTGGCTCGCAATCGCGAGCTGGCTGCTATTCTCCGAGGCTCGCGATCACGAGCCGGCTGCTACAGTGCGGTTTTAAATTTTTTATTTATTTGAAATTTGTTCCACTCTTTTGCTTATATCTTTTCCGTTCGACACTCGATTGATCCAATTTTTGAAGCGTTGGATTCCTAAGACAATTATCTACATCTTCATGAGAAATTTATGATTTTTTTTAGATTTAATTTAAGGTGATTGATTTAATCAAAGTGAGTTGGGAAATTTTCTGAACATAGTTTAGTTTTTTGAGAAATTCTTAATCTGTGGAGATCCGATTGATTTGATTCTTTTTGCAAAATAAAATAGAGACTTGGGGCTATAAATCATATGAAGGAATTGAATTTAAATTTAGCCTATAAGACTTTCAATTTCAGAATTGAAGTCAGTTTTAGTGTTTAGTCTTGGATTAGTAAGAGCTGAAAGTATTTTGGCCATAACTTTTGCTCTAGTCATCCAAATGAGGTGGTTCTTGATTTGGATTAAATTAGAGAAATAGAGCTACAATTTTCCTAAAGAAAGTGAATTTTATTTCGGCCTTTAAGATTATCAATTTTTGGATGGAAGTAAAGTGCTAGAAAATATTTTAACATAAGCATAGTCTGAAATGTTTGAGGTGTAACTTTTGGTGTAGTGCACCAAATTTAATGATTTTGGTGGCATTATGAAATTGAGACAATGAGGAACATTTATGTAGAAGGAAGTTTTAGGAAATTCCTTCAATTTGATGGTTGGAAAAATGTCTTAAGGTAAGCATGTATTAAAATTAATTTAAGGGGCAATTTTGGAAGTTTACTTAAGGAGTTAAGTTAGTAGGCTAATAAGTAAGAGCTTTTTGGTCATTTGGCTTTCATTTAATGAAAGAAGAGGAGGGCTGTCGTTTAAGATGGATGAAAGGCACGAAATTAGAAAGAAAAAGAAAGAAAAGAAAGAGAGAAGAGAAGGTGCTTCGGTGGAGAAGAGAAAGGAGGAAGAAGAAAGAACTTAGGGCTTGATTTTTTTACATGTTTAAGAGAGATTTCGAAGATGATTCAAGAGGAAAAATGTGGAAGAAGATGAAAGCTTCCTATGGAGCTAAGAAAATCCGAAAAAGGAGAAGAAATAAGGTAAGAGAAATTTTTGAGCTTTGAAATTTTAATGAGTTTTTGGTTTATATAACTTGGAAATGTTATGGGATTGTGATTTCTAATGTCAATTTTGGTGATTGCATGGTTTAATTGGTTCAATTTTGGATGTTTAATTGATAGGGTTTATGTCATGAATTAGGGTATTAAGGAAAGGAATGGAGAAATTGAGGCTTTAATCAAATTCCAAGCATGAAAATGAGGTAGGTAATATGTTTATATTTTGAATTATAAACTAGTTGTGTATTTTCGAAAAATCAAGAAATTATAATTGTTTATAAATTATTGTTTTCGAATAATTAAATTAATTGATATTGGAAATGATTTACGAATTGTTAAATTCATTTTTTTCGAATTTTTGGAAATATTATTACAATTGTTTCGGAGGATTTGATTAAATGATGCAATTGTTACATGCATTGTTTTTGAATGATTTGATGTATATTGCAAAAAGTGTTGCATTTTTGTATTTGATTGATTGAAGAATTGTTATGTGATTTTGATCATTTTGTGAAATGTGATATTGTGGAAAGTTGTTTGATATTTTGAATGATTGTTATGTGGTTTGTGAATGTCAATGTGTCTAGTATGACACGATATGAAAAATTAAGTTTTCGAAATATGCCTTCGGGCAATCCGATTTTCAAGTATGTATTATGTGGGCATGGTTAGGTCCCATAAGTTTGAATCAAGTGCACTTGTCTTCTTTTTAAAGGCTTCTCCCGCCTGCCCGCTAGTGGCATTGGAGCTCCGATTACGGACTCCCATAAGTTCACGGCAGCACAGGACCGCTATGCAGGAATGTGCAGTACGTTCCGTTTTGGACCGACCCAAACCATTCTGATGTGTTATGTGCTTTTGTTTCGTTTCTTAGTGTGACGCATTGCATGATTTAAAAATTTTTCATGAAATTTGAAAGAAATTGAGATTTACAGGATTTGAAATAGTTCATGAAGTTTGAAAAAGTGAGAATTTTGAGAAATAAGCAATTGAGTTTTTAAATCGTGAAATGTTTGAAATTGTTTATGAATGATTCAGAAAATTGAGAAATTTTGAGAACTAAGCATTTGATGATTTTTTCATCTGTGACAATTTTATAAAATGGCAAAAGTTTTGAAAAGATGATTTTTGCTTATTTTTCGATTTATAAATATGTTATCCATGAGCTGTCTAGCTCACCCCCCTTTCATCTCGATCTCTAGGTATTCGAGTAGGAGATCGGATGAAAGAAAGTCAAGGCTTCTGTTCGATTTTGCTCAGCTAGTATTTTATGTAATTTTGGGATTCTGGTATTGAATATGGGATGGAAGGCCATTAATGTTTTGTAAGCATTATTTCATGATCAGTATGAATTATGATTTTTGTATATTGAATTAAGATATGAATGGGATTTGTGTATGTTTTGAGATATGAATGTGATTTGCATATGAATATGAATGGGTTTGATTATAATATAGATTCCGGACGGGAGGTCCGATGATACTGATTTGTGATTGAGACTTATTGAAGTGTTTTAGGTATAGGATTGTGTTTGTTTATGCTGGGATTCCGGACAGGAGGTCCGATGAATTATGTGTATTGGTTTGGATATACAGAAGTGAGTTTAAAACCATTTGTAGGTTTTTGGGATTTTTAAAATACAACCGTTATGCTGCCCAATTTTTGAAAAAGGGCAAATAAGATATTGGTTAGAAGATGAATTATGGGATATGTATGAATGTATAAGAAGAATCTTATGATTTGGGATTTGGATTTGAGGATGAATTTTCCAGTGGGAAAATTATTTTGTTTTGATTTGTATAAGATTGAATAAAGAGAAAAGGAATGAATAATATGAAAAAAGAAAAAAAATTTATACCGAATTTCGGATTGGTTTAGTCTTAGGGTTTCCAACGCGACGTTTTTCTAAAATATACGCTACGGATGTCGAAAATTTGTTTCAGTTCGAGTGAACCGTTTGGTTGCTTTGATTCCGAGCCAATTCAATTTCCTTTGGTTTCTGTTTTCTTTATGATTCCGAGTTTGCGCTTCCTCTCACTTCTGCAATTTGTTTTTCGGATTTTCCGATTCCACTTTTGGCTTTCCACGTTAGATTTCCTTTGTTTTCGCTATTATTTTTTCCGTTTTTCATTTTTTTAGGTTAGGGTCCGGTTTCGAAATCGGGTCCCAACATTAGTGATGGGACTCTTATGACAAATCACTTAGATAACTTCTAGGGAATTTTGAATCAGTTGTCAGTAATGGGGATTAGATTCGATGAAGAAATACAGGGTTTGTTTCTCCTTGGCTCCTTACCAGACTCTTGGGAAACTTTAAGGTCTTTATTGTCAAATTATGCTCCGGATGGTGTTATTTCTATGGATCTTGCCAAGAGCAGTGTATTGAATGAAGAAATGAGAAGAAAGTCTCAGGGTTCCTCTTCGACAGATGTCTTGGTGACTACTTGTAGGGGGAGAAATAACAACCGAGGTTCTCAAAACAGATAGAAAAGTTGAAGTAAATCTTAAGGAAGATACAAAGATGTTAAGTGCTTTTATTGCGATAAGAAAGGGAACTTGCAAAAAAATTGCTAGAAGTTGAAGAAAGAGAAAAAAGGCAACAAAGGCAAGGAAGAAAAGAAAGAGAATGACAATGAGAATTGTGCTGCTATTGCCACTGAAGAAGACCTTGTGACAGTCCTTGATGAGAGCCTAGTTGGGGTTGTTTGTAATGAATCAAGCTAGGTTGTAGATACTGGTGCTTGTTCTCATGTTACATCAAGGAAGGATTTTTTCTCATCTTATACTCCAGGTGACTATAGGGTATTGAATATAGGAAATAAAACTATCTCTAAAGTGGTTGGCATTGGGACAATTGTGTTGGAAACAGGTATGGGAACTAAATTTGTTTTGAACAATGTTAAGCATACAACTGATGTTTGTCTGCTCTTGATATTGAGGGTTATGTGAGTACCAATGGTGGTGGTATGTGGAAGCTCACTAAAGGTTCTTTGGTGGTGGCTCGTGGTAGAAAGCTCTCTGGCTTATACAGGATAATAGCTTCAGTATGTACTGATAGGGTGAATGCAGTTGAGAATGACTCTTCAGTATTATGGTATATAAGACTTAGCCACATTAATGAGAAAGGATTGAATGTGTTGGCCAAGAAGAATCTCTTATCAGATTTGAAGGGTGCTAAACTAGAAATGTGTGAGCATTGCTTGGCTGGAAAACAACACAGAGTTTCTTTTAATACTAATCCTCCTTCAAGAAAGGTTGAGTTGCTTGAGTTGGTGCATTCAGATTTGTGTGGTCCTATAAAGACAAAGACTTTGAGGGGTGCAATGTATTTTGTTTCCTTCATTGATGACTATTCCAGTAAATTATAGGTTTATGTCTTGAAGACCAAAGACCAAGTGTTAGGGGTCTTTAAACAGTTTCAAGCTTCTGTTGAGAGAGAGATTGGAAAGAAGCTAAAGTGCATTCGCACTGACAACAGTGGTGAATACTGTGGTCCGTTTGATGAATACTGTAGACAGATGGGCATTAGACACCAAAAGACTCCTCCAAGGACTCCACAGCTTAACGGCGTGGCAGAGAGGATGAACAGTGTAACACCCCACTCTCCCAATGATTTGAACCCGATATCGATGGTGATATCCGAGTCCGTGCTCTGCGAGGGTGGCGCATTAAAGCACTCAACCATTCAAAAATTAGTATAAATTTTTTTTGAATCCCAAAACACAATATAAGGAAATTGATACTCGAATTGGGCCCACATTCATTCATAACATTTTTAAAAAACACAATTTTCAATCAATAGTAATATCAATAGCCATTTGGAGCCCCTTTTTTACATTTTCAAAACACTTAAATACCAATTTATACAAAAGTTGCAGAAAATACAGTTCAATACAAAATAAAGAAATGCAATGCAGACGCGAACTGATCCCGACCTCTATCTTTCACTTTAATGTTGTAGGTATACTCCCGTTGCCTAACAGGGTATTCTTCTAAGTCCTAAAAATAATTGCAAATTTTGGGTAAGTTTTGCGAACTCAGTAAGTGACCATCATCAATGGCTCACCCAGTCATATAACACAACATTTCACATCTCACATTTAATTTCACACTTCGCATTATAACACAACATTTCACATCTCACATTTAATTTCACACTTCACATTCATTACAGTTGATCATTCATATTATGCATATACAATGCGCATGAGACTCACTTTACATTTGTTATTTTGTTGTGAACGAGTGCCTAAACTGTCCCATATAGGGCTCACTAATAACTGTCCCATATAGGGCTCACTGATAACTGTCCCTTATCCACTGGGAGAATACAGGGCTCATTAAACGTTGAGCCTGAGACTCTGAATCACTTTTGAACTCAAGGCTCATGTTCTCTCGTTGAGCTTTAAGCTCTAATCATTGGCTACTCTGGTCACAATTATCATTATATTTCATGCATTCATGCAATGGAATGCATCACTCACATATATTCAATCAATTGGAATTGTTCAATATCACACAATCGTATCCACTATCACATTGTCATCGGACCTTTGTCCGGCATTCAATACTTAAGAAACACATTATGTACACTTATTTCAATCCAATTGACATACAATGAGCACTTCAATGTTCTCATATTTATCAAACTCCTCGGACATATATTGTCTGGAACCAAGACAATTACATTGCATAATCATTCAATTCATAACTTAAATAAAACAAATAATAAAGTAAGGCCATCTCGGTCTACTCACAATACGCTCCAAAATAGCAATTGCTTAAAAATTCTGGATACGCTTGTATGCGGACACTTGACCTACACATCAAATTTATGCAAGACACACATTACAAACTCATTAATAATTGCACACGTATAAATATTTATTTATGCACAATTGTATAAATAGACTATGTACAATGCATGCTCAATGACAATCCCGAGTATATGTTCTAGAACACAATGTATGCTTATTCCCATTTCATAATTCATAAGTGTCTATATGAACTTAGATTTACAATTCAGTTGTATATGATCTTTCTACATCCTCCTTTCAATCTTTCCCCTTTGCATGTGTCTAGCTTATTCATAAACTTACACCTCAAGAATACTTAGTTACTTTATATCATCACTTAATTTCTTGTCATCTCTTTTCTATCCTCACATGATCTCATAACATCCAAAAGATTCAAAATGATTTTACCTTGATTCTTCATCACCAAATGAAGAGATCTTTAGCTCAAATGGAAGCTCTTTTCTTGAAGAACTTCAAAATCTCTTTTAAAGGCTAAGGAAATTAAAACCCTAACTTGTTTTCTTTTCTTTCTCTCTTTCATTCCTTTTCATGTCTCTCTCTCTTATCTCTTTTCTCATCCACTCATTTTGTTTCTCTAGAATCTTCCCATTCATATTTTCTCCTTTATTTATAAGCAAGACAATACTTCTTCCAATTATGCACTTAATGATTAAGAGTTGTCCCATTTATGCCTTATGTCCTTTTAAAATTAAGTGTCTTGCCACAAATACCCTTGACCATTCTGACATAACATTTCTTCTAAAAGAATCTCCCTATTTTCTTACATTTCTAATGACAACAAAATCATTCAAATTGGTTCAGTAATTTAGAAGATATAGTTTAAACATTTTTAGACTGCCCTTGTCCATAACAGTATACAATTCACAACTTCCATCTAAAATTTAAACATCTTAGAGACTTAATAGATTCCAATTTCTTCATACGATTTGTAGTTCTATGTCTCTAGTTTACCACAATTTAGAAATCATCTCATTTGGAGCTCTACCGTTCCAGAACACACTCACTGAACATGTCCCACATGTTTTACTCAATCTTTCTCACTTCATTTTAGATGACTAAGAATTTTGGTAAAAATGTGGAGCAATGTCTTACGACCCCAATGGTTCAAGAATCATGTCATGTGGAGGTCTAGAGAGGAAGTTATGAAAAAAAGAATCAATCATGTTTATGACCTCAATCAAATTGAACCTATTTTGGCGCGATTCCCATAACTTGCGCAACCAATGTCGGATTGATCTGTTTTATGAAGACCTAGAAGACTAATTTTATCTCCTGACTTTTATATTGTCTTACTTTCACGTCGTCTTACTTTTGCTTCATCTCACTTTTTCTTCGTCTTACTTTCTTTTTGTCTTATTTTTCTTCGTCTTAGATGAACAATAACTAAAACGATAGCATGAACAGTAACTTCGTCTCACTTTGCTTTGTCTCACTTTGCTTCGTCTTACTTTCCTTTTATCTTACTTTGCTTCATCTTACTTTCCTTTCGTCTTACTTTGCTTTATTTTAGATGAACAGTAACTAAGACGATAGCATGGACAGTAACTTTGTCTCACTTTGCTTCGTCTTACTTTCCTTTCATCTTATTTTCCTTTCGACCTACTTTGCTTCGTCTTAGATGAACAGTAACTAAGATGATAGCATGAACAGTAACCTCGTCTTACTTTCCTTTCGTCTTACTTTGCTTCGTCTTAGATGAACAATAACTAAGACGATAGCATGAACAGTAACTTCATCTTACTTTCCTTTTGTCTTACTTTGCTTCGTCTTAGATGAACAATATCTAAGACCATAACATGAACAGTAACTTCATCTTACTTTCTTTTCGTCTTACTTTGCTTCATCTTAGATGAACAGTAACTAAGACGATAGCATGAACAATAACTTCATCTTACTTTCCTTTCCAAAGCACCACCACTTATAAAGATCATAACTTTTAGCTCAGACATCCAACATTTTCATTCTATATACTGTTGGAAAGATAAAAGAAATATCTACAACTATCAAGAAGGCAATTTTCCTAAAATCTATCTAGATTAATCCATATTTTCTCCGAAGTCAGAACACGAATTTCACATTCATCTCCCAATGTATTGCATCCAGTTCTCACTTCATGACAAATTTTGAGATTCTTAGAGAAAGAATTGAAATTCGATGTCTTCATAAGAAATGTAGTCATCTCGTTTGGATAATTAAAGAAAAAGTTATGGCTAACAGAAAGCACACTCAGTGAACATTCCGCAGATCACTACCAATTTTGTTTCCAAACCTTTACTTATCACAACTCATACCAAGATCACTATTTCTACTCCCTCTACTTCTCCTTTTCAATAAAATTACATTTAAAAAAACAATCATACCCGGAAGTTGTCAGTGAATGCATGTACCACTTTTTATGCAACATTCAATATTTATGCGCATATATGCTAACATTATGCATGAGAAAGAAAATGCATTTCCTTAATCTCTCCTTGAGCTCACATTTACTAAAATTTTGGGTCCTAACCCTTAATATGGGGACGAGATGTTACAAACAGGACCTTGATGGAGAGAGTCATATATATGCTTTCTGAAACTAAGTTGCCTGATTCATTTTGGGATGAGGCTGTATTAGCAACTACATATGTTATTAATTTGTCTTCCACTGTTGTTTTGAGGGTGATGTTCCAAATAGGGTGTGGTAGGGCAAGGATGTTTCCTATAACCACTTGAGAGTGTTTAGATGCAAAGCTTTTGTGCATGTGCCTAAAGATGAGAGGTCCAAATTGGATGCCAAGACGAGGCAGTGCATTTTCATTGGTTATGGCTTTGATGAGTTTGGTTATAGGCTGTATGATCCTGTTGAGAAGAAACTTGTAAGAAGCCGTGATGTTATCTTTATGGCGGATCAAACCATTGAAGATATTGACAAGGTAGAGAAGCGAGGGCATTCTAGTTCTAGTAACCTGATTGATCTTGATCCTATTTCTCATAATGGTGCTCATGATATTGCTAGACCTGATGATCATGATGATGTCTAGAATCATGTTCCTGATTAGCATGTTGATGTTAAAAATGTTGATGGTGATTCTATTGTTGATGAGGTAAATGTTCATATTCCTCAAGTTGTGGATAAGCCGGCTGTTTCAGTTGGGAGGTCTACTAGACAACATGTTCCTTCTTCCCGTTACTCACCTGAGGATTGGGTGTTACTCACTAATGGGGGAGAACCTAAATGTTATAAGGAAGCCATTGAAGATGAGCATAAGAATCATTCGATTAAAGCTATGCAAGATGAGATGAAATTTTTGCATGAAAATCACACCTATGAGTTGGTGAAGTTGCCTAAGGGCATGAGAGCTTTGAAGAACAAGTGGGTGTTCAGAATCAAAGCTAAAGAGTACAGTTTGAAGCCGCGGTATAAGGCCAGATTGGTTGTTAAGGGATTTGGTAAAAGGAAGGGAATTGACTTTGATTACATCTTTTCTCCTTTTGTAAAAATGTCTTCTATTCGAACAGTTCTTGGTTTTACTGTTAGTCTTGATATGGAGATTGAGCAAATGGAGTGAAGACAACCTTTCTTCATGGTGACTTGAAGGAGGAGATTTACATGGAACAACCTGAGGGCTTCAAGGTGAAAGGAAAAGAAGGCTTTGTGTGCAAACTGAAGAAGAGCTTGTATGGCAGTGGTATAAGAAGTTTGAATCAGTTATGAGGGAGCAAGGCTACAAGAAGACTTTTGGAGATCACTGTGTGTTTGTACACATATTTTCTAACGATGATTTTATCATTTTGTTACTTTATGTGGATGATATATTGATTGTGGGCAGGAATGCTTCTAGGATTGCTGAGCTGAAGAAAAAGTTGTGTAAGTTTTTTGCCATGAAAGACTTGGGTCATACCAAGCAAATTTTAGGCATGAGAATTACTTGTTATAGGGATGCCAGGAAGCTGTACTTATCGCAAGAGAAGTAAATAAAAAGGTACTTCAAAGGTTTTGTAAGACTAGGGCTAAACCTGTTGCTAGCCCACTTGCTCCTCATTTCAAGTTGAGTGTCAACTAGTGTCCTTCTATAGACAAAGAGAAGGAAGAGATGAAGAAAGTTCCATATGCCTCAGCAGTTTGCAGTTTGAAGTATGCCATGGTATGTACCAGGCTAGACATTGCTCATGTAGTTGGTACAGTGAGTCGTTTCTCTCTAATCTAGGTAAAGAGCATTGTAATGTGGTGAAGTGGATTATGAGGTATCTCAGAGGTGCAACTGACTTGAGTCTTAGTTTTGGTTGTGATAAGCCTTTGCTAATTGGTTTTACTGATGCAGACATGGCAAGAGATGTTGATTCTCGAAAGTCTAAATTAGGTTTCATGATCAAGTTTGCAGGGGGAGCTATAGCATGGCAATCAAGGTTGCAAAAGTGTGTTGCTTTGTCAACCACAGAGGCTGAGTTTATTACAGCTACAGAGGCTTGCAAGGAGTTACTGTGGATGAAAACCTTTCCTCTTGAGCTTGGTTTCAAGCAGGACTGGTATATGTTGTTTTGTGACAACCAGAGTGCCATTCATCTTGGTAAGAATGCTAGTTTCCATGCAAGGTTGAAGCACATTGATGTTAGGTATCATTGGATACGAGATGTGGTGAATTCCAAGTTGCTAGAGCTAGAGAAGGTTCATACAGATGATAATGGTGTTGACATGATGACTAAAGAATTGTCGAAGGAGAAGCTTCAGACTTGTTTCTTGATAGCCGGTATGGCTAGATCCTCCACTTAGTCGTGAGGGGGAGATTTGTTGGGTTTGGGTCATTTCTAATTGGAGCCTAAAGCCTAAGTATAAAAGGGTGTTTTTAACCCTAAATAAAAGAAAAGATGAGATGAGAGGTTCAGCCCGAAGAGAAAAGAGAGGGAAAAGAGAAAAAGAAAGGATTTTTTGTTTTTTCTAACATTGAGCAGTCTTCTTCTAACCTTCGATAGCATGGTGATTTCTTGTCGGATCAACCTGAATTTTAACTAGAGATTCCTCTCTCGTTGTTCTTCATTCTGAACGGTGGAGATTGAATTTGGAGGTCTCTAAGGTACCTTAATCTTCAGTCGAAGTTGCTGTCAGATTCTAAGGGTGATATTGTTCTCAACTCCTTGATTCTTTCATCTTGTTGATGGTTATTATTGTATTTTGAGTTAAGTGGTGACTTTAGTTATATCTAGAGGTGAAAACTTCTTTGTAACTTGATTGATGATAGTGGAGTTTTTCTTTACTGGACTATGTCCCGTGGTTTTTCCTTTCTCACATTGAGGGAGGTTTTCCACATAAAAATTACCTTTGTTCTTTATTTCTTGCTGCTTAGTTTCTTGCATTTGTGAGTTTGTTTGCTGCTGTTTTTCTTTTGGTATTAGTTGTGGTTGTTCACACAGGGAAAGGTTTATTGGTTCTGGTTACATTGTTTTCACTACGTGACCGACTCCTCCTTGCCGAACAACTAGAAGGATTGAAACATTCAGGGATTAAGGAGCTACTAGTGTTATTAAAAGCTTTCAAGATCTTGCTACTAGTAAAGAAGTCTATAATAACATTTAAGATATTAGAACCAATACATGCCATAATTTCTATAAAAAAAATTCCATTCAATTCATTTGGACCTGAAGCTTTATCCTGATTAAGGTTAAAGATAACATTTCTTATATGTTTAACTGTAATTGGAGATAAAATCATAATCCTAAGTTCATTTCCCACTTGAGGATAAGCGTATAAGATCTAGATTACCAGTTTAAGTAGTTTTTCTAGCACCTAGCAAGACTTTAAAGTGATTGTGAGAAAATAACTTAGTAATTTCAAGTTAGAGATAATGAAACCTAATGTATCTTTGATATTAGTAATAGAATCGAAGTCTTTCCATGTCATCATCATTTTATGGAAGTAATTGGTATTAACATCCCTCTCCTTGATTTAGAAGGTTATGACTTTTTCCTTGTGAGAGAGAAATGATAGTGGATTATAGATACATAGGTATACAAATTCGACTTTTCTTGTGCTTGGAGAGTTGGATCGTCTAAATCCTCATCTAGATCTTGTTGGTAAATTGTAAAGTATCCTTTATGGTCAAAACCTAAGTCTTTGTATTTCCATATCCTAACTTTTTCTAGGATTTCATATTGCTTTTGATTGGTCTAGGTTTTGTGTAGCATTTGAATTGAGTAGGCCCGTTAATTTG